>SFCI01000094.1:869-37926 GCA_004681135.1 Hericium alpestre | reverse complement strand
TCTCGATGCCAGCCCTAATTTCTTCAAGTCAGATTACGGGGAAGCGGAGGTATGAACGAACAGTCGTCGCTCGATTGTCCGTACGTCGAAGACAGTGGATGCGATGATATACGAGACATACCGGGAAGTTTCTGTTCAAGATGACAGGTGCATGGAGGGCGGAGAGCAACATTGTCACCCTCGTTGTTTCAATCCAGCGCCGCTGAACGCGACAAAGCAAGCTCGCATATCGAGAAAGAATTGTCAGTCGCCGTTCGGTAAAGATGGTGCTCCGGGGCTGATGCAGGGTATGTGACAATTTCGTACGTACTTGCATCATTTTCTTCCTTATGCGGCTCGTCTATCGACTCGGGTCCTGATGTCTCCTGATGTGCCTGTCTCACAAGGGAAAAGCAAAAAAACGGAGTTGGACAAGGTTTTCGGAAACGGCTGTAAAGTACTAAGGTTCTAGCTTTCAAGAACGTTTGTATTGCACAGCTTAGCGTTGAATGTCGAGTTCCTTAAGTTCCAGGTGAGGCGCGAGGCGAGGCACGGGGGAGGCTATGAGTCCAAGGCGATTTACCAGTTCCGGCACTGCATCGATGTCGAAGTTCAGCAAGCCTACATTCGCTCTCCAAAGAAGTCTAATGATCGATATCTTCACAACACGAGAGCTCTGAGGATTGTGAATGAACAGCTTTGCATCCGCCCACTGCCTGTACGTACCGCTTTGGCGATTGACGCCAGGATATACACAGTTGGGGGTCGATACGTACGGGGTTCGTACCAGCATGAAACGCACTATCCGGGGGAACATCTGCAGAGGAAAATATTGTCCTTGAAGCGAGTAAAACCTCTCATTTTCCAGAAACAGCCTTGTAGCTCGAAAATAAAGGTAGCAACTCCTTGCGCCTCTATTTGACAGGACGATCCGTGGCGTCCTTCCCAGAGAGATACAGAACCGCGGCGCCGCGCAGATGGAAATACTCTGGACACTGCGCGTCCGCCGCTGCTAGTTCCCAAAATCTGGGAATGAAAGTCCCTGTGGAACATCTAAAATAGACATAAGAACGAGAAGACGCAGCCTACGCACAGAATGCCAGTGCACTAAGCTCGGTCAGCCCCTCCTGATTACCTCACGCGTGGGGTCTTGGTATGAGACTAGCCAGTGCACCATGAAGTCGAACTCAGCACCGCGCTGGGAGAGCGCATCATTCAGGAACAAAAAGGCACGTGGGCGTGAGAACATCACGTGTAGCGTGTAGATACGCGTCGCGTCCTACTCGAACCGCGACTTCACCATCACAACCATCTCCTCATCGTCTTTCCTTCTGAGACGACGATCCCTTCTTCTCTTTAACTGTTGCTACTTGTTATATCTGTACAAAATGTCCGATCTGTACACTGCTTTACGAGTATCACCAAGGAAGAAGCGTTGTCTCTCTGACGACGAGGATGATTTCACAGTAACGCCCAAACGACTCCGAACTGCGTGCGTCGTTTCAGACATACCTCACTTCTTTCAACTAACGCTTCTGCTTCTGTTGCAGGCCACCTTCCACGCCCAAATCTGCTTTCAAACATCAGTCTACTGTTGATGAAGGAACACTCCCCGCTCATCTTGCTCGCCTCTACCAGATTCAAACTGCTCTTCAGCATTCGCTCTCACATGCCCTCGCTACATGCGCCGTATCTCCATCGTCTGATACAGGCATCGTGCGCAGCGTTGTCAACCTGCATGGCTTGAACACGCAGTCTGGGCTCAGGACCAAGTTTGACATCGACGACCTGAGGAAGCTGTGCTGGCTCTGGGAATGGGACGGTAAAGATGTCCCTTCCATCGTAAGCTCGAGCAAGACAGCAGAGGATGAAAATCCCTTCCTAGAGGAAGAAGAGACTCCCTCCAAGCCCAAAGACTGGACGCGCGGGTCCATGGGTTTCATCGTTAGCCCGGCCACTCATTTTTCCAAGTTTGCGGGATCTCGTATCCCCACCTATGGTATCGGGATCGAGGTCGAAATCGATCTCGATAAAGACATGGGGAGTGGCATGGCTGCCGTTGCTCGTTGGACGGCCGCTAGCGAGGCCCGCCGGAAAGAAGTTCTCACCAGACTACATCGCTGGGCAGAGGTCAGTACCACATTCGTCGTCAAAAGTGCTGTAATTAACCATATGCGACAGCTTCATGCAACCTTGAAACCCGTTCCGAATATCCCAATGGCCGATCTACCACAACTGATCACCCCAGCGAAACCCTCTACATTGACGCGCCTGCTGGCATCGTCCTCTCCCAAATCTGCTTCATCCGCAACCATCTTAGCGACACCACCCTCTCCTAGCTCATCCAGAAAATCGATGAGATCTCCGTCCAAATCTCCCACTAAATCACCTGTCAAGAGATCCTCTGCGTCCCAGGACTTCGCGACCCCCTTCCCTATCACACCAGCGTCCAAATCCCTCTTTCCACAAACTCCTTCCCGACGCGCACGGGGCGAGATTAACACGGGCCTTCTCACGCCGCAGACCCCTTCCCTCTCGCCCACCTCTTCACCGTCCCGATCAGAGTCTATCGGCTCGCAACCCTCGACGCCCGTTCACCAGCGCGGACCTAATGCCGCGACAATGCCCCAGACACCCACAAGCTCACGGCGTCAAGCACTCTACGACCGAATCCGGCAGAAAGCCGTGACCAACACGCCGACAAAGGTCCGGAACCTCGATCTCCCCGGCAGCAGCAAGCTCAGCAGGGACCAGCTGCTCAAGCTGAGCCAGGAAGAAATGCGGCGGCGGGTCCTCTTGGGACGCCTCGGGGGCGTGGCCGAGAGCATCTGGATGTAAGCGCGCTCGTTCGTTCCGGGATTGCTGCATGCTGACGATCCGCCCACAGGCTGTTCTCCGCACCCACTAGTGCGACGGCCACCCCCACCACGCGGAAGCGTCGTGCCCTGCCCGTGTCCGAGGTCGCGGCTGCGGTCGTCAAGTCTTCTCCCGTGCCCATATCGACTGCGGAGGCGCAGCAGTCCTTGAACCTGCTCACTTCCTTGTGCCCTTTCTTCCTCAAGCCGTTGCAGATTGGCACGGACGAGTGGCTGGAGATGCCGGCACCCAAGTTGGACGTTCCGCCTAGTCCTGGCTCCAGCCGCAGCAGGGACGACAGCGCCGAAGAGATTGCCAACCGGACTCCCCGAAAGGTGAAAAGGGAAGGCGGAGGCCTCAGGGAAGTCCGAGAGCGCATTCGCCAAGAGCTGGACATGCAGGACTAGGCGTCATCTTTATCTGCGATTTTGCTGCTAGCTCCGATTTCTCTACATTTCTTTTGCTCGATTTGCGACACCTGTCTTCGATTTACCCACGCTGCGAAATTTATGATTGTGACGACCCAATTTAAATGGTGCGATGACAGTCTTAGGTATCTGGACGTGGTATAAAACATAACTACTGCTACTACGATCCCAGAAACTCTTCCCAAATCGCATCCATGTGCAACATGGCAGCAATATGCCCCCTTTGAGCGTCTTCAGCCTTGCGTTCCTATACTCTTTGGCAAGCCACTGGGCCATGAGGCTTCCAGCCTGCTCGTCCGCATCCGAAGTCACAACATGCACAGGCTTCCCCGCATGCTCCTCGTCGAGCTTCCCCGGGCACACCCCCCAATCCGAATGCATGATGTCCACCACGTCCAGAAACCCGGCCCACGAGTGCGCGACGCTGCGCATGCAGTTCTCCGCCATCTCGCGCTGCAGCTGGCCCTTCGCCATGCCCCGCTGCGTGCCCAGGCCTTGAATGCCGCGCGCTCCGCGTCACTCATCTTCGAAAACAGCTGGTCGTCCACGAATTTGACGGCGTCCTCGGTTGTGCGGAGCCGTCGGCGAATGGCAAAGATGATGAGCCGGGGGATGAGCCGGAAGGGGACGATGCGGGAGGGGGGTCCCATAGCGATGTAGTTGGCCCATGTCAGCGCCTTGGTATGATCGTGATGGCAGCGCGGGGACGAGAACGGCGCGAGGATCAAGAGGCCTGCGATGTGACGACCTAGAGGAAAGATGTCATACGGCAAGCCGTACAGGATTTGGGCAGGGACGGTGCCAAATGATCCTCCGGCGACATATAATGTCAGATTATCCGCGTCCGGGTGCAGATGGGTTAGAAGCTGCTCTGGGTCCAAGCATATACGGAAGTCATAACTGCGCCGCAGCAACTTCGAACTTAGACGCGCCGTCTCACTGGTCGAGGTACACTCTACGGCATCCAGTGAGATTGTTCCCAGATCAGACGACGCAGATAAATTGCGAATGGTAAGTCTGTCAACAAGCACACCGACATCCGAGGACACGAGGGATGATGGCTGAAACAAGGCTCCGAAAGTAGCAGACATTTTAGAACACCAAATTAATTAGCAGCTGATGAGTACTCTTGCCTGGCTTTTCCCTCGAACTCCTCACAGTCCACGACCACGCCCTCCCGCCGACTGCGCTCCGCAGCGAACACGGTGAGATGGCTCTTGAGCACGTCCGTCACGTCCGTGCCTAGCACGTCTTGCCGACCGGTCCTAACAGCCTCGACAAATGTCCTGATCAACCCCAAGTCGCCGCCGCCGTGGCCACCGCCCTCGTCTTTCGGCGTGTGGAGGGTCTGTTTTCCGGTCCGAAAGTCCGTCGCGGTGAAGATCTTCATGTTGCCGACGATTTCGCCGTGTGTGAAATGCAGCCGGGTCTGGCGATCACAGATCAGCGTCGTGAACGCGACCATCGTGAATGACGCGGTCGCGCCGGACGAATATTGGATATTAACGACCTTAGATAACGGTAGGTTAGAANGAGGCTATGTGGATCGACATCGCGACGCGTACTTGGTTGTCGCANACGTCATTGTCATGTTCNTAGNCACANCGACCGTATGGACCATTGCGCAGAGCCTCGCCGACATTTTCGATATCGGGAATNCCGTCAACAATGNTAGACGCAGGCCAACCTTTATTCCCAGCAGCAACTTTGTCCATGTATACTGCGGAAGGTAAGGGTGAGTGTGCGGAGCAAGTGGACATAAACACAAGACATACTTCTTTTGGCACTGTATGGGCAGTCTTTCTCTGCAGCGCAGTCGAAGCACCGCGTTGCGTCGCCAGCAGCNGCTGGTTTCTCCGACTTCTTGAAGTGCTGAAGGCCACCAAAAGAAGAGACACGAGAGGGCNTGGCGGGTGATAGCCAATGGCACAAGACATCGATGTCGCTGTGATGTCGAGACCNGTCAGAATACATGAACCGGGATAGACGAGACCCTCCCTTACTGGCAGCTCTTCGTCATCAACGAGAAGCAACTGTCTTCTTCACGAGACCAAGATCCACGCACGTAGGAGTGAGCAAAGTGATAGTGGCCGACTGGTTCGACATGGACAGCGTTTACAAGCTGTCCAAGTTTGCCCGAGCGAANAATTTCGGTGATGGCCTGCGTGTAAGGCGAATACCGCAGAACTANTGNTCTCAGCCGAACCGTCATCCNAGGAGAANATATTGGCTCACCGTGGCCCATACCGAAGATGACGCCGGCTTTCTTGACGGCGTCTTCCATTCGGATGCAATGCTCGATATCGGTAGCCATGGGCTTCTCGCAGAGAATATGGTATCCCTGCGCCGCAAANGCCTCGACAAGCTCACCNTGCATCCGATCCTGGACTGCTATCACGACAGCGTCCGCGAGACGCTTNCCCACAGTCTTGATGGTNTCTGCGGATGCNTGGTGGAAGTCCGTCCANGNATTGAACACGAGGCTCTGGTCGACNTGGTACGTGTNGACCATCCGTTGCTTCGTCTTGGGCCGGGGCTCCGCAACGGCGACGACCTTACATCTGATTGGTTCGAGCAGTGCATATTCTGCGTATGCCTATGTCATGCGTGAGACGGTGAGTATGAAGAATGTGCAAGCGACATCACCTTGCCTCTCTGCCCACACCCGATGATGGCTATGGTGACGGGCTCGTTAGGTTGCTTCATCTCGAGACCCATAGTGGCAGAAGTGGATNAGACGGGTTATGGTAAGAACTTGCCCATGAAGCCGACTTNTATATGATGTGCCGATGTGTAGAAACCGTTCGGCGTCCCTCGTGCATCTGGAATGCAAGTCATGCGCCTCGTTGTGTGCTGCAGGCTATCTGGGGATCANCGAGGTTNATTCAAGCTGTATNTCGAAGCCGTACCTAGACCTGGTGACACTGATAGTGAGAATGGGGTAAACATGAACATGATTGGTGGACCGAGGGAAGACGATAAGTACGAGGACTCGGACGCGCCGGGCCAGGCCTCCGAGCCTGCATGCCGCGCTTGATTCCGCGTCTCATCAAACGCCCTCAAGTCGCCCTCCCCAGCTTCAAAGCATTCTACTCGCCCTATCAACCGTCCGTCGTCGCGTANAAAATGTCTCGNCCGTCCTGTCCCACCAGCGCCAGACTACTCCGGCGCGAACNGCTCGCAGTCCTTGCTACTCGACNAAGTCAATCCTGTTATNCATGCNAAGANATATGTCAGGCACAAGATTTTACCTCCTCGCCCTCGCATTGACGTCCCTGGGGATCAACGGNAAACGCGCGATAGCGATGTATCAGTCCCCGAGAACAGGCCACGCGCGATGACCGGAGAGGAGAAGCAATGGTGGTCAAATCCTTACTGTATGTCCAGTCCATGGCGATGTTGACACNCTCTAATACTATTTTNCACCAAGTGCGAATGTTATCCAGTCCCCTACGTAGATGCATTGTAACGCGGAGATACCTTCCTTCGGGTAAGTCAAGNGTTCTTGACGGTCTGGACTTACGCGTTGACACCTCTTCAGACTTCCTTGTCCGTCTGTCACCTCGCAAGCTAGCCTCGCCGCGCCTGAGTGCCAAACGAGAGGCCTTTGTCCTACTCCCCGACGGCCTCGAGCATCCGAAGTTCAAAAATCGACACAGTCACCAAGGCTCGTACGTGCTTTGCCGTAAAGCCGTCCTGGCCGAAATGACCCAACGAGGTATGGATCTGGATTNCTCCACCATACCGTGCCTAATGGTTGTCCAGGCTCTCACCATCGTATTGGCCCAAAATTGGTCGTGCCGCCATCATTGGAGCAATACACAGGTCATTTACTCCGCCTGCGAGTGCTACAAGAGCTTGAGCTAGCTTAGCAGCCCAGCTGAGGTTTCGCCACCGAGGTCCTGACGAAACCCCCGTACTCCGAAGACTCACACGAGCGGAATTTGCTGTTATCCGAGAGGGCAACACAATCCCCTTCGACGGCGCGCTCGCCGTCCTGGTCGTCCCCCCACCGAACAAAAATCCGCTCACAAAAGCGCGGCCTATACCCCACGCATCCGCTCTTCCCGCACCAGATTCAGACACTCCCATTACGTCCGTTCGACCTCCACCCCCGGCTATCTGTAATATACCCAGCCGGTCCAACGGACGACTACCACGATCTGCCCGATATCGTATCCACGGCTAAAATACCCCTCTATAATGGCATAGCTCTATTCCCCACCCCCTCGCAGCGCGCTGCTCTCCATGAGCATCTTTGCAGAGTTCTCAAGGTCGAATGGCAGACGCGTCCAAAGTCTCTCCCCCATAGCGGGAACTCTTCGACTTCTGCAGGAGCAAAGGCCAGCGGTGACAACAAGGCTAGCCATGCATTCTTGCTTCGCGCTAATGGGAATACGCTCAGAAGAGCGGACGTCGCCCCGCTCGCGATCGCTTTTTGGAGGTTACGGATGTGGGAGGGTAGTTCATGGGAGCAACAGAGCGGGACATGGGCATCCATCATCTGATTTTTACAAGCAACATAGTACCCCTGACAATACTTACAGTCGCAGTCCAGACACTCCGACATTATCATAATAAATAGACCAACACATCTTTGAGAGCAGAGTGATAGATACACAAAACAAACGCACATCCAGTTCATCGATTGAGCCCAAAGCCCCTGGACCTNCCCGCCCCGCCGGCATTCGAGGGTCCGCCCACGCTCAGTCCCGCCTCCTTCACGCGCTTCTCGACCTCCTGCACCTTGCCCTCCAGCTCGCGCGACGCGCCGTCGATCCATTGCAAGCTTTCCAGGTGGCTGCTCAGGACCTGCGCGATCTGCGCCATGGGGTCTTCCGAGGTGTCGGCCGGCGTCAGCGACAGCTGGTTTACCGAGTCGACGAGCTGCGTCAGGGACGACGAGAGGTCGTCCAGATGGCAGTGCAGTTCCGTCGCAAGCGTTAAGCTGTCGAGCGGGGGTCAGAGAACATCTGAAGAGTGTCGAAGCAGGGCTTACTTTTTGTCACGCTCGCTGTCAGCGGGGCCGGTGTCGAGGCTCCGCAGGCTGCCGCCTTGACCGCCTAAGATTTCATCCATCTGCTTCTCATAGATCTCCAGGGTGACACCGAGCTCCCGCTGCTGCTGCTCGATGTGGTCCAGGGACTGGTCGATGTCATTTTGCTCGCGCTCGGCGGAGAGGACATGGCTGTACAGCGCCGCGATCTAGTTGGACCTTCAGCATCGCGATGAGAGCCCGAAGAGGGATGATGGCTTACATTGTTGCCATTTTCGATCAGCGCGCGGTCCCAGACGGAAACTTCCGCTGAGAATTTGGTGAACTCGCGGACATGGTGCTCGAGGTCTGCGGACCACCGGTTAACGATTTCTTCTATGCTCTTGCCTCGGAGCATGGACGGCGGAGGGACAGAGATAGCAGCTGATGTATATGAGACCAATTAATAGACGGCATACTTGTTCTTAGACGTGACTTACTTGATGGTGCCCCTATAGCTGGCGTTTCGGCAGGCTTACCCTTTTCCCCTGCTGCACCACCCAGGGGCGGTGCACCGCCTAGAGAGAATGCAGATGCTGAGAAAGAGAAATAAGTAAAGATATCATATCTGGTAACCAAGAAACCAAATACACATACGAGGTGCTCCATCCTTTTTTTCGCCTGACGGAGTCGTCGTCTCTACAGGCTTTGGGAGGCTGAAACCAGCAAACGCAGATGTCGCTGGCTGGCTTGTGCCGTCCTTTTTCTCCGCCCCGCTCGGTGTTGCAGTACCGGGAGTGCCCCCGAGACTGAAAAGTGAAGGTGCAGGTGCTAAAGGGGCGATGATAGTAAGGAAACTGAGCGACTCCAACACGAAGAGAATTACCAGTTGTGCCATCTTTCTTCTCTTCGGGTTTACCTTTGTCGGCAGCGGCTCCTCCAAGAGAAAAGCCGCCAAAAGGGGAGGCTGTACCAGGCGTCGAGGTCGTAGTGCCTGTGGCGGAAGGGGCTTCTGGCTTCTTTCCAAATAGACCGCCTCCGAGGAAACCGCCCTCAGATGGTGCAGCCGGGCCGTCTGCCGGTTTCACGCCGCCAAATAGACCGCCTATATAGAAGATCAGCGAGAACTGACGTGCATGTCAAATCTGGACGCACCGGTACTCGGGGTTGTGGTTGTGGTTGATGGAGCCGCGCCTCCTGCAGGTGGGGCGAAGACTATGAAGTATCAATGAGGCTGCATAAGGAGAGGATGACACGAGCACAACGCACAGCTTGACGTCGCAGGTTTCACAGCTGCTGCATTCTGATCTGCAGGTTTCGCCGCGCCAAATAAACCACCCCCAAATGGACCGCCGGAGGGAGCGGCTGAGGTGTTTGTGCCCGAGCTACCTGCAATTGGCCCAGCGTTGGCGGCAGGTGCGATAGTGTTGCTTGATGTGCCTCCGAAAAGCACTCCACCACCACCGCCTCCACCGAATGCAGACAAGCCCCCGGCCGCGGGCGTGGCTGCAGGAGCGTCGCACCTCCGGATCCCCCGCCTCCAAAGAGTCCTCCTGTGGCAGGCGCACTCGAACCTGCTGTAATGATATACTGTTAGGACGAAGCCAGGTGAGAACAACACGACATGCTCACCGGCGTTAGAGCTCCCGCCGAACAGGCCACTCCCTGCGGGTTTTGCTGAGATCGGCAAGATTATCAGTGTACTTACATAGTACGAATGCTACAGGTGGCACGTACATCCTCCAAACATACCACCGCCAAAAGGACTGTTGCTTGCACCACCCGCCGTCCCAGTCGTTTGCCCTGCTCCTGAATTGTTGGTATTCGCGTTTCCAAACAAGCCTCCGCTGAAAGGGCTGTTTGTGCCACCAGGCGTCCCGGAATTTTGCCCCGCTCCCGAGCTGTTCGTGTTTCCAAAGAGACTCATCGCACCGACACGTAGGAATTGTCGACGCCCTAGGTTTGTTGTGTGAGAGGAGATGGTAAAGTACAAACGTCGGCGCGCCTCAGTCACGCGCCTCGGCGCTTCGTCGAAATGGGTGAAGTGGATTTTGGCGCCCACACAAGCGCGTCTAAGTATTCTCTGGGCACGATCTCGCTTCCATCAACGTGGAGACAGCTATGGGAGCTAAATCTTCACAAGGTTTCGATACACTTCCTCTTGGGCCACCACGACAGCCTTTACTGACCTCAGGTGCGGAACTGAGCGAATTTGAACCGCCTTTGCTGCATAATTTTTTCTACAGTATGTTAACACCGGACTCGGAGAGAACAATCTCAGCGAGTAGCATTGGGCAGCCAACATTGTGCGTACGCATCATTCGTACTTATCCGGGTCCAGTTGGGCTCATTGCCCGCAGGAATTTCACCGACCTCGATCTACAAGGAACCAAACCGACAGTTCCACCGGGTTGGGATCTGCACATCCATCCGCAAGGATGGCTCTACTTCCATGACGCGAAACGACGCGTTGTCGCCGTCGATGATGTCCGTGACCCAAAAGTCTTGCATGAACTAGAGGAATACCTAAAGACATATCCTCTATTCGAACTCGACGAGTACATGGAAATCATGGTGCCAACCGGTTTCTCTCCCGATAGTCACATCCGCACACTTGTCGTGAACCATCTGCATTGTGCGGCTTCTTATAATGTCAAGCTCGTCAAAACTGAGAGACTTCCATGCACAGAATCCGTGCTCGGTAAGTCAAGTCATGCGGAGACGCTTTGAGATGGTAGTGACCTCGCTTTATCCAGTGAACCGGCAACGCAGACTATATTGGAACTACCTCCAATGGCATCCATGTCATGTGTCAATTCCAAAAACTGCGGAGCGAGAAGTCAGAGATGCGTTAACATGGTATCACGTTGGTAGGTCTAGGCTTTGAACAGGGTACACAGACGAGGCGGCGTACCGCTGATCGTTGCAATTTAGACAACCTAATCAGTGGGGCACGAAGCGTTGTGCCCTTCTCCCGAGCAGAGTGCCAGGATTTGCTGAATACGCTAGACAGCACACGTAGTGAGTCCTCATTAATCCCCAAGTCTTGGAAATGGATTGATAGCCCCTCATTAGCTGATCATGATCGCGGCGCGAGGACCGTCTTGATTGCATGGATGTTGAGAGAAATATGTATGTATGAGCTAGGCGCTACTGGACATAATACTGACCTAAACCATCGTCAGGGAGCTTCCGAGACGCCGAGGATTATGGACGATTTACATCGAGACAATCTTCGGAACGGCGTGCACAAAGGTTACCTGCAGGCCCGAAACCGCCTCCAGCCCCTTCCATATACGTCACACTCATCTTAGATTTCGTCGTCGATTTTTTCTTCTTTTCCATACCAAGGACATATGTAGGCCATGTCAAAACTGCAAGTGAATACCACGGGCGATTGGCAAACGTACAAGAGAGATGGACCACATACATCCGACGACTTGTCCAGGAGTATCAAGACTTCTTGCTGATCGTGAGTACGATCTCCTCCCTCTTATCCGTTGCTGATCCTTTCAAGGCTACGGTGCTACTTTCGTAGGCGGCTCTTCTCGTATAATTTCTTCTGGCAAAGTCCTAAGTACGTACTTACCTGGTCAGGGCAACGATCAGCTTTCTTGACTTGGACGACCTAAGCACGACCGCTAAAGCAGCAGGAATTGTCTCTGTTTTTGCAGCCCTGGGGAGTGTCATCATGGGAGTGTACTTCGTGTGGACCCATCAAACCAACTCACATCGGTCCACGGTATGTATGGATATATCTTCGCAAGCACACAACGCTAATAAATAATATAGTTCGCATACTTGCACAACGCCCATCATGGCTTGCTGGGGCTGCTGGGACATGGAATGTATCTCAGCTTGCCTGCAGTATTCCTCGTATGGGGGGTCGTAGCGTTCGCGGTAGCGTTCATCGCTTACATCGTGCAGGGCATCAAAAGCCCTGAGAAAGAAGACTCGGCCGCAGCCTGGGCCAGCTTGGGCGTGTCTATCCTCGTTATGGTGATGGCAGCTGCAGGGCTATATACTTTTTGGTACATCTGGAGATGGCGGAGACAGTTAGCAGGTCGCAAATGGTTTCGTCTATTGCGATGAGCTTCTGCGGCTATGCACGTTGCCAATGCAGACTTCACGATTCACCTTTACACCTAATTATGAAAGTACAGTGATTCACATGAATCATTCAGCGTCGAATGAGACAACATATTGGCTAGAATACATCGATACTACTTTATGCTTCTACAGCCATGGGCTCGGGTTGTTGCTTGCCCAGCGCACCCAGTACTTCCTTTCCTTCCCAGAAGGTCGGCAGCTGGTCTCCCGGCACGAACAGCCTCTCGACGCCATCCTCTGCGATCACGGCCATACGAATGACTCCTCCAGACGAGCCGTCTCGTGACATAGCCAAAGCCAGTGCTAGGAACAGGTTAGCACATACTCATGTCGTAGAAGCATGGACACCTACTATTCTTCACGAATTCGATAGTCTGATCTCTCCCCCAGCCTTCCTTATAAGTCGCGTCGCAGTAACCGTACACATAGGTCGAACCGGAGCCGCCGATGGCCCATGGCTGGCGGAAGAGACCGCCTCCGAGGGGAATGTTGTAAACGCTCCCACCGTTCTCCGCGTCCCAGCCTGCGCAAATGATTCCAGCACTGTATTGGTTCTTGCCATTATAGCAGACGAGTTCGAGCACATTCGCCGCGTTGTGCACCGTCGGGTCTGCCTGCGTTTGCTGCCTGAACACCGATATATGAGACAAAGTGACACAGTGCTAGAAGTCAGAGACATACTTCTCAAGCTGAAGCCAATAGGAAACATAGTCGGCGATAGCCTGCGTGTCGGCAGCGGAGCCAGACCGACAGCAGTAAATGCGATCGTGAAGCGAGGTTAGCTTGTCTGTAACACGATTGGCCTATGTGTTCGCGTTAGAACTTGTCAAATGCATATGACGGAGGCAACTGACGATGTAGCTTCCAGTGGTCGTCCTACTGTCGGCACCAATTACTACACCCTTGTCGAATTGTACGGCCATGATAGATGTCTGTTGGATGGGATGACCATGAGAGGCTGCCACTTGCAAGGAAAGCACGACGTACACCGAGGTTGACCTCCCCGCGCTTCAGCTGCTCCATATCGACGTGCTCCATCTTAAGATTATGGTTGTGAGAGAGAGAAAAGGTGGAGATTGGTAGAGAGGATGGCGGGATGAAGGATGCAGCTCCCGGTGGGTGTGGCAGAGATGACGCGTCGCGTATGCAACGCGCGTCCGCCCACTGCACGCTATTCACTGTCCTGCAACTTAGATCTTCGTTTCACAATGGCCGCACAACAGCTTCCCGTCCTCTACAACGAACTGGTACGCGCATTTGAGGCCAGGCCTTCAGACCTGCAGAAATGCGGGAAGCTTCTTGCTCAGCTAAAGGTGCGGAACCACCCTCTGACCCGTATTCGTTTCTAAACCTTCTGCATCCACAGGTTGCGTTGATTGAGACCGGCCTTCTCTTCCCCCAAGGCGACCACAAACTTGAGGACCTCGTGGCTGCTCGTGAGTCGCGTAATTGATGGGGATGATCCTGTATTAACATCATAGCTAGGGGATATCCTCGAGATTGGGGCGTTCTGGAGTATTCGGACAAAGGACGTGCCATCCTTCGACCGTTACTTCTCCCAACTTCAGACATTCTACAATGACTACAGGTGCGTGCGGCATTGTTTTCGTCGTATAATATCTAATGCGAGCCATAACAGCTCTGTTCTTCCACCATCCAAGCGCGAATATCCTCTCCGCGGTCTCAACCTGATCCGCCTGCTCATTCAGAACCGCATAGCCGACTTCCACATCACCCTTGAATCCTTACCACTGCCTGCAGACGAGCTCGCCTCGAACCCTTACATTAGTCACCCGGTACATCTGGAGCAATGGCTCATGGAGGGTAGCTACAGCAAAGTCTGGAATGCACGCGAAGAGGCTCCGGCTGAAGAATACAAGTTCTTCGTAGACAGTTTGATGGGGACAATCCGGTATATCTGTGCCCTTGTTGAATCGTCTCTGTCATACTCATCTCGACATCTAGAAATGAGATTGCGAGCTGCGAAGAGACAGCATACGAAACCCTGCCTTTGAAGGACGCTGCTACCCTCTTATTCTTCAAGTCGCAATCCGACCTATTGGCATTTGCGAAGGAGGTAAGGCTAACCTCACGTATGTCTGTCGCGCTATGATTCATTGCTCTTTTATAGCGGGGGTGGCAAGTCAATCTCACTGCGGGCACAGTAACGTTCGCGCACAAGGGAGAAGAGAAGTTGGAGATACCCAAAGAGAAATTGATCATGAATGACTTGCATTACGCTCGCGAGCTTGAACAAATTGTGTAATTAGATTGTACCCTCTTCTCATCTGGTCAAGTTCCCTACATATCAATGTCATGGAGTGGTTCCCGCTTCTCCAGCCGCGTCCCTGGAAAAGAATTCAATAGGTAATAGGTCGGGGGCTTGCAAGCGAATGGCATTGTCAGATTCCGGACAGGACGTATGCGATACGATATACAATACAAAATCTCATTACTCGAAGTTCTCTAGCGACTCCTTGGCCTTCCGTTCCGCCTCTTCACAGAGGTCCTTTGGTACAAACACATGCTTATTGTCCGTCTCGGCCCCAATCCAGGACATCTCCAACGCGAACTCCTTCTCCTTCGTGTCGTCATGCGCAAGATAGATACTGATGGGAAGGTTAGATTGGGAGCAGCCTAGGACTGTATTGAACTTACATCCTTGCAGCCTCTATCACAGCTTCTCTTGTGGTCATTTCAGCAAGATTGAGCTTCTCCATTTCGGTCTTGGCGAGTTGCCGCCCCTTGCCTATTGCGGCACCATGATAGCCCTGCGACAGGATGAGACAAGTTGTGCGTTACAATGCCGTGGGGAACCGCTCACATAAAATACACCGCTGGGTTCAAGGATGAGGAGGCCAGGACCATCCTTGTCAACAGCTCCAACGATGACACTTGAGCCAAAAGGACGGACGGCCCCGTAGAGGGTGTAAGCGTGCATCCAGTTGCCGATTTGCCCAGCAAGCCACTAGCATTGTCCTCAACAATCGGGCCATAGGGTGTCAATCTGAGACAACGTACCATTAATGGTGCTGGTGATCCACGGACTTGCGCGTACTGGCTCGCCTGCTCCATGGCTTTGTTGGCAATTTGGCGTCCATCGGCCAATAAGCCTGCTGTGGCCTAAACCAGCGGTTGGACAGGTGGCGCAAACAAACAAAATTAAAACATACCACCCCCATATGTCTGTCAAGCGTCTGTATGCGTTTATTGGCTCCAGGAAGGAGGAGTTTCGAGTGTACGAGCTTCTCTACGGCGAGGACAACCCCATCCTTGACGCGTAATCCGATGGCAGTTCTATTCCTTTGTCAACCATAACTCTGGACAACATATATCTCGAAACATACCCCGAATTCTCTACCGCTTTATTTGCGTACTCTACCTGCAAACGCTCCCGCTCAGATCGTATCGGTAGACGAAACACAAGCTGCGTACCTGGAATATGCGGCCGTCGGGCGAGTACGTGCTCGCTGAAAGATCGTAGCCCGTGCCGATGGAGGTCATGTTGTCACGAGCAGTTCAATTGATCAAGGGTATGAAGTACAAGGACAAGGAGACGGTGCACGAGGTAGTATGGGGCAGATGCGTACGCGTACGCGGACCTGGAGGACGCGCAAGCCAGACGCGGCGTGCGTGAGAAATGCATCCCAATCGAGACGCGTCATAGAACGCGTTGAAGTCATTCACTCTCGGCGCCGCCGCGACCACCACTCTACCCCTCCACCTCATTAGCAGCATCTGTCCTACAGAATGGACTCTGAAGGTGACTGGAGCACGATTCTCAACGATCATCCCATATTCTCGCGATCAGCCGGCGCTTCGACCTCAATTCAGGACCAGGCATCCCTGGAGCTGTCTACCAACACCTTGCGAAGTTTCACGGATGTGAATCCTGAGGATGAGAGCCCGGCACCCTCAGGAAGGCGGCAGACCATGGTAGTCAAGGATGCAGAGTTGATCGTCGCTGTAGGCAAAGAGATTCGTGTAACTGGGCTCGGGGATACCAAACTCAGCCAGAGCTCTCGGAAGTCCTACAAGGTATGTGTCCGTTGCAATACTCAGCTGCGATGAGCTGAGGTATCGACATCTGTTACTAGGTGCTGTACACTCCGAATGTACAGTTTGAGATCCACCAGCTTGCCCTCAACCCAACCGGCAAGTTACTAGCTGTGGCTGGAGCCTTTCAGGTAGCGGTCGTTGTATTACCGCGCCCAGGGTTTACAAGATTAGTTCCGACCACTATCGATTGCAAGTGAGCCCTGTCACATATGATATTTGATTAACCCCGTATTGATCTTGATAAAATAACAGGTCAATACAGGTTGGACAGTTCTACCATGCTTCAGCGTCCTCCGCCCCTATAGCAAGAGTAGAATGGCACCCTTGGGGTGACGCGGGATCTACCCTCGTGGTTGTGACAATGGACGGAAAGTTACGGTTAGTGAGGCTTTTATATGACTCAATCCTGTCCGTTAAGCGTGTCACGTTCTAGTGAATATGACATATCTGTTGATACCGAGGAGCCACAACAGACTGTGTCCTTCGTCCCGGAGGAAAAGAAGTCCAAGACTTTTAATGCAACAGACGCATCGGAACGTGAAGTTGCTTCGTTCTGCTTTGGGAAGGGGAAAGCAGATTGGGGCCCTCTCACAGTCTATGCTGCCATGAAGAGCGGGGACGTTTATGCCATATGTCCTTACATGCCCAGGAACGCGTGAGTCCGTCTCGTTTCCTTTCTCGAGCTCCTGTTGAACATTGTCTAGTTCCATTCCATCTTCCTATATTCACGCGCTAGACTGCTTTGTTGCAGCTAAGAAAGAGTATTTGGAGCAATTCAACAGTTCAGCCTCAACAAGATCACTGTCTGTTACATATGATTATCAACAGAAGTTTGTCAATGCCCTTCTGAAACAACTACCGCCTGGTTCTGTCTTCCCATCAACATCTCGATCTATGCCTCTACATCCCCCCAATACTATCAAATGCCCTCCTATGCGACAAGGCCCATTCCTCCTTCAGCCATCACCTCGCCTAATAGATGGGAGTGACGGGGCGGATGCTACGGATATCATCTACTTGGCATTTGGAAATGCATCTGACAACTCCGAAGATGAAGGCGAAACTGAGCGTCTGGGACTCCTCTTGCTTACGTTCCAGGACGGAAAAATCGACGTTTGTCTCGATGTAGACAAGGTGGAAGCTCTTTGGGAAACCAAACAGGTGATACATTCGTAACTGAAGTATTTCCATTGCTAATTCGCGACCTCAGCATCCCGACGAGGGTCTTCCCATGCTCGCAGTTTACGAGACCATTGATCTGGGCTTGGTCTCCATGTTGTCCGCAACAGATCCTCCGCTCCTTGACCTACTTCAAGCGAATTACCAGGTCTTCCATGCGGACCCTATATATGACGATACTGTATACGTCTATCATGCATTCGGTGTGCATGTGCTACATTTCGACGTGGTTCTGCGGCATCTTGCATCTGCACTCCACGCAGACCAGGATGGTTCCGGTCAGAGTGTTGCAGCTGCACTTCAGGTTCCGGTTCATACCGATGTCAAGCCTATTGTTTCGACATTCTCAATTGCACGCAAGTGAGTAACTCGATTTAAACAAATTATACCGTATTTAATCTATGAACAGAGCCACCAACCCTGTCGTCGCCGTTGCCGTGCCCAACGACGTTTATCTAAACTACAGTATATTCATCCTCACGTCAGCGATGCGGGTAGTCTCGTTCACGCTCAATCTGCGGTCCGACTCACCTGATTTTCTGCCTGCGGGACTACCTGACGAGAAAGAGCATGAAGAGCATCGCCTCTTTAAACCGGTCGACGGCCCGACTGCATACGCATCCTTCTTAGGAACGAAACCATTCGAACAACCACCGATTCTCTCGCGGTCTTCTTCTGGTCTGCCATCTGCTCCTCGTCTGGTTGGCCCTGGGTCGCAAGGATCTAAAGACTGGCGCCTCACTCCCGACTCCCTACGCTATCTGTACGACACCGTGGAACGCTTCTCCGCACAAATTCACGCTGAACAGATGGCGTACAAAGAGGTTCATGCTCGCGCAGAGCTTCAGAAGCAGGAGCATGGTCGACAGCAGAAAAAAGGTCCAGGAAATGACTGCTCTTATCGAGCGGCTGAAGAGACCGAACTACGAGCGGACGGAAGAAAAGATGCGATCAATACGGGAGAGGCAGGGAGACTTGATGACGCGTTTGGATCGGATTCTGCAGGTGCTGACGAAGAAGGCCAATCCGGAGCTCAGCGAACACGAGACGAAGTGGTTCGATGAGCTGAAGAGAATCAAGCAGGAAGCCCTCGGCGCAGGTCGATATGACGAGACGTCTTTGACCGCACGCACCCGATTGGTACGTCGTGTCCGTTCACGAAAAGTTCGACTCGGTTTGACCCAAAGCGCGATCATAAAGTTGCAGCGCGAATACAGCAGACTAATGCCTCACTTGAAGGCTGCCGCGGAGAAGGACGCTGCACACGCTCGAACGGATCATGAACGGAATCAGGGCCTTGGTGTTAGCCAAGCTTTCGAATTCGGTCAACAGTTCAACAAAGAGTACGTCATAGTGCATCTTGCTCACGTCCGCGTTCTGACTCCTTCTCCAGAAGACTGAAGATCCAGAAAGTAGAAAGAGACCTCCAGCAGCTGGCTGCCAAACTGGAGTTTACGTTGAGCAGGCCGCCTCCGCTGCGGGATGCGATTCGGACTGATTCTCCACACTAATGGGTTTGGGTGGTTGTATGCTTTTGAGCGATGTATTCTGTCTATGTATCCATATCAAGGGTTTGTTGATTTTGTCGAGGCTTTGCTCTATCTTGCCGCCGTCCCCTGAAGCTGTAGCCCGTGGCAGCGGTCCCGGTGATTGGCCTAGCAGCGCCGACATGTCAATCTGCGCGTTATATAGGAATCTGAGATCACCCCGCTACGCGAACGACGACACCAGAGGTATGGCGTCCATGACATGGAGAGGTGGACGTTGCCGCGGCGGAGTCGAATGTTGTTCGTGCATATCTTCGAGCTCGAATATCTTCCCCGTCGGCACGTACTAAGGTCTGATATTTCGCAGAGAAGTGAAATTTAATTGAAAGTGTGTAGCTGTGAAGTCAAAGGCTACTTCTTGAGCAATTCGAGGTGTGGTATGTAAGTTAGTGCGAGGTAGTGAGCGAGGTTTGCGGACGTTGCCGCAGCGGAGTCGAATGTCATGAACGTAAAATCCTCCGCTAAAAGTGAATCAGAGTTGGTGGCCCCAATAGGTAGTGGGAATCGTAAGGTGAAGTGGTATGCTATGTCAGAAAGTATCTAAAACATCGTCACCGGGTTAAACTGCTCCGTGCGCGTATGCCTTCTCCGTAGTAATAAATCCAGATTGGAAAGGGAATGCCAAGCACGATGGCAAGGCCAGCCAGGAGAGAGTTGCCGCCGCCCCTGCCCAACGCGGCATACATTTGTGCACCGAACAGTGGGAAGGCGAAGCCCAACATCGAACGGAAGACCTGAGCAGCGCTGTGAGCATGGAACCAGAACATCGAATAGAACGACATACCGCCGCTGCCGACACCGCAGATGCAGCATATGTGAAAGCATCGACGAGGTACAGTTGGATAGGGAGGCTTTAAATCGAGTGTCAGAGTCCGCTAGGATAGAGCAAACACGGTGAATGCTTACAATGTGGCCATCAGACCAAACCCGAATATGCCCGACCCGATGATGGGCATGATCCAGTGAATCTGTGCCTGAGCCGACCACCCATACCAGCTGGCAGTTATGTCGTCAATATGGTTAGAAGCTAGCAGGAACAAACGACGTACAATAAGCCAGTTGGTACGAAGAAAGATCCGATGATGAGGGCTGGGATCCGCATTTCAGGCTTCCCGACCCCACCGTTCTTGTCGACTTGCTGTTGAGAAGTGAGGAAATTGAACAGGGAACGATAGACAGATAAACAAACCATCTTGTATATCTGGTCGGCATACTTAGCTCCGAACACAGTCGAGAGCAGGAAGCCAATACCAAGGCCAAGGTACGCCAGACCGCCGGTACCAGTGTTGAAGTGGTAAATTTCGGTGAACAAGGTGGGGAACGTCGCAAACATGAGATAATAGATGCCTGTGCAGATGTTAAGCTAGACCATCTTTGAAAAGCCCTTACAACGACTTACCATACATCCTGTAGAATTCCATCAGCACAGTGGAAAAGAACGTTCTGAAAAGAAGACGCACAAGGCCATATACAAGCTGAGGATGAAGCAGATAAAGCTCCTCGTCAAAAGGACAAAAGGCCGACTCAGGTTCTCCCACAAGTGCTGCCACTTGTTTTCGTCGTGTGCATGGATGAGATGCGGGTGTCGTCGCAATGCCTCTTCGCGATCCATATTGCGTGCCAGACGCAAACGAATTATAGGCGAATAAGTCTCGCGAAGGAAAGGTATTCCGACTAGCGACGCCAAACCACAAACAGCGGTGATCACGATGAAGATATATTTCCAGCCAATTGTCTCTGCAATAAAGCCACCAGCAATGGGACCAATGGCAGGACCTTATTCGAGAACAGTCAGTACTTACATTTACATTGGAGACGGATTGTGTACGCACCGATGAGAGGCCCAAGACTGTATATTGCCATGGCGGTGGCTCTGTCACGTTCGGAGAACAGATCTCCGATGACGCCTCCACCGATTGCTATAGCTGCGCTGCCAACCCACCCGCCTGAGACCTATGAGCGACAAATTATGCCAATTAATGGGTGTACGCACATAGGAAACGGAACCCAATTAATGCGCCTGTTGTGGGCGCAAAAGCGCACCCCAAGTTAAAGGCCAGAAACAGGAGATTTGAGATGTGCAGCACCTGGGAAATGCATTGAGCTTCACCTACAAGACTCGACATGATACAGAACGAACCCATTTACGCCCGTACATCTCCGACAGAGGAGCATAAATTAAGGGACTAATTGCGAACGACAGCAGGAATATGGACAAAGTCAAGGCAACAACAGTCTCGTTGGTGATGTTGAAGTGAAGAGCAATGTCCGGTAGCGCAGGTGCCATCATAGCGCTTCCCACTGGCGACACGAAGGTATAGAAAGAAAGCTGGTCGACAGATTGGTCAGAAGAACTCAGTGAACGTCCAATACACTCACAATCCCAGTCATCGCCCATTTCGTCCAGAAGGGCCAGTTTCGAGCATTCCGAGGATCGTGCGCCCAATCCTCTTCCGCATCTTCGTACGCCTCCTCCTTCTTGTCTGCAGGAATGGCAGACTGACCTTCACCATCTGCATGCACAGGCGGCTTCTCGTCAACCGATGGCTCGATGTACGTCTTGGCTGATGCCGCATCCTGGGACTGAGGACGGTCTGACATCGCGGCGAACAGAGTGAGTAGGGCCAAGAAGCAGATGGCGCATGTTCGAAGGGCGGGGAGGCATTATAAACCCACATCGGTTATGCGATGACGCGAAAGATATACTGTCAGTGAGGTAGATGAAATCACCCACTGATCTATGCGGGCCGGTAATTCGTGAGTTGACACAACTATGTTCAGGTCACTAGAGTACAGCACTTCTCACACAATGATTCATCCAATTTGGGCATCTGAACAAAATCTGACGTACCTTCTCTCATGTTCAATTAATATCTGGTTCATACACACTCAGGATACAATGTGCTGAACTCGAGATGATGACCATATATGCAGGCCACGATCTGGTGTATGGGTTCGGATGTCGGACAGTATGAGCACCCGACCGGCGACTTCGTCACGAGGAGTGATCGTAGTCTGAATCAAAATCAGGCTTGGCTGGAGGTCCCATTTCGACCCAATTTGGCAGCTGTCCCTTACAGTGCTTTGCATATATTATTGAACTGCAGTCAGCATCGCGCAGATTTCTTGTTTGCCGCGGCCAAATACATACCCAAAAAGGATACTTACACCGCCTCTCGGTTTCGCGCTCTGAGGACTATTGTGTTTTGAAGACACCCAACCCAATGAAAAATGCTCAGAAGTCTTCCTCATGCTTAGTGAATAGGTTATACTTACGATTTTAGTGAAACTTCGTACCTGCGGAGCATGAGCAAGCAGAACTCTGCACCGGGTCCGTATGGTGCCGGGCCGGACCTCCACTTATGGCAGTATTTGGCCGCTACAAACAAGGAATCATGCGGACTGCAGTTCAATATGCAAAGCACTGTGTTTTGAGGCAGACCTCAATGGACAGAACGATCGTCTTCTGTCTGAGGTCAGCTACGGAGACTTCACGCATGGTGTCTTTACGCTTTCGCAACTGCGCGGAGTGCGGAAGTTCAATTCACAACTGTTGCGCCAAGCTTTGTCAGCTATGTAATGCAGTTAAAACCGCAGCTCCGCGGAAAAGCCAGATCCATATGGCAAAATGCATCCATGCGTATACGAGGTCATACAGGATCATCCATGGCCAGTCGCAGGTGTGACGGGGATAGTACCAGGAAATAGAACGTCGTAATGGACTCGGGTTTCACGGCAGTGCTCCTAGTGCATGCGTATACATCTTCATGAACACTTTGACCCATCGCGGAGGTTTGTGGGGTTCAGTTGAACGAGTGAGAAAAAGTTGACTCCTTACAATTGCACTGACCTTCAGCAAGCGAGGTAAGTAAGCCGAAAGATCTCACTGCAGCCGACGTTCGAGCCAACACGGATTAGGTCAAGCCGGCGACGAGCATACACGTTGACTAATCGGCGGCCGTCTGAGACTCGGGAGCTCGAAGAAGCTGCTTCCAACTTCCGAGTTGAGCACTTTTGTTCCGGGCTCGTGAGGTCTGTGAGGCGACAGACACAAAGCTGGAGAACGACCTCAAATCAAGTGACTCGGGACCGTTCATATGCAAAATATGTTGCAAAGCGTACAGAGTAATCGCACAACTTAAGTTACCAATATTCGAAACACGTTGCATCCACCCCTCCTCAGACAACACTGTACCTCCCAGCCGTGGCTGTCGGGTTCCGCATCTCGGCCTGCAACGCGGCCGCAGATGCCTCGACGAGCAACCTCTTGATTTCACGAACGGCGTGTTCGACCTGCAGGAACGTATCAGTGATCGGTTCTATACTAGTGATATGCCATGAATAGACTTACCCGCCACTCCTCATTAGACTCAATAAGAAGATGCAGCTTGGGAGGACCTTCGGGCGGAGGCTCTTTGTTGGGCTCGTAGTAAATACCTATGAATACGGCACGGATCAGATGTCATTTTCTGGACTTGAATTAAACAAACCGTACCTTTGTTGGTAACTGAAGCCCCGGTCATATCGATGAGCTAGAAACGCAGAATCAGCATGGCGTCTGATGATGATACTAACGCCGAAAGGGCTCACCTGAACCATCGTCTCCTTGTTCGTGACACGCCAACGTGCTTTCTGCGGGTAGTCATTGATGGGTATGATGGCGTGGTAGTCGGTTGCATCTGGATTAACTTTACGACCAATGTCGTCGGCCTGCAGCTGTGCCTGCAGAGCAAGCTTGGATGCGCGCATCTGCGCATTAAGCTTGGCGACGACGCTGAGCGCTTGCTTGTGTGCCGGACTATCTTTCCCGGCACGAGCAGCAGCTTCTTCTGCGGCACGCAGCGAAGACTGGATCCTCTCTTCCTCCTTCTGGTGTGCCAAACGACGTGCAGCCGCAGCCGCACCGGCGACTCCGAGGAGGCCTTTTGAGGAGTCAGGAGCCGGTCCACGTTTGATCTCGACTTTGAAAGTGCCGAAGGTCATGTCGTCTGCCGGCTCTTTCTCTTTCTTCACCGCCGCAGCCTCTTCAACCTTCTCTTCTTCAGGCTCGCCATAAGCCTTGCGCTCAGCCTTTTCACGAGCATCGCGCTCCTTGTCCAGCCGGTCGAGACCCTTCCCTCCAAAGCCAGAACCGGCAGCATGCGCTTTGCCAGTTTTCACTTTGTCGAGGAATGCTAAAATCAACAGTGTAAGTAATGCTCAGTATCATATGATTGCCTAGAACGCACCATTTGCCAAAGTCTCGAGCTCCTGGGGTACATTGGCATTGCTGGCCTTCAGAGCGCGATAGATGTCTACCGAGTACCTGTCTTGGTCAGGGGTGATGAACGTGATGCATGTCCCCTTGTTGCCTGCTCGTCCCGTGCGACCAGCGCGGTGGACATAATCCTCCATGTGGTTCGGCGCATCGTAATTGATGACGAGCTTAAGCTGCTTGACATCTAAACCACGAGCCGCAACAGACGTAGCGATGACGATTGGAACGACGCCAGATTTGAAATCAGCGATGGTCGAATCACGGTCGACCTGGTCCTTGCCACCATGGAGTGACATGCAGAGATAACCTTTGCGCATGAGCTCCCGCAACAAGTTGTCTGCGGCTTCCTGGCGGTCAACAAATATGAGCGTCCGCGCCTCCGGATCCTCGTTGTACAGTTGGCCAAGAATCTCAAGGAGACGGTTGAACTTCGAGTCCTCGTCGCGAACCTCAACAATCTGGTCGATCTCAGCAGCCACGACAGAACGTCCTCCGACAGTAATCTCTAGAGGCTTGTGAAGGATCTTTCTAGCGAGGGAATCCATCTGCTTTGGGAAGGTCGCCGAGAACAGGAGCGTCTGTCGGTCAGGTCGGATGTTATTAACAATCTTCATGACCTGAGGTTCGAAGCCCATGTCGAACATACGGTCCGCCTCATCAAGGACCAGGTACGTAACGCGCTTCAGATTGGTAACGCGACCGGAGTTGGCAGTGAGCAGGTCGATCATGCGGCCAGGCGTGCAGACAATGATTTCTGCCCCTTTCTTCATGTCGGCGATCTGGTCCTTTATCGGGGACCCTCCATAAGCACATACAGCCTATTGTAACAGAAACGTCCTTTAGTAAAAAGCGGAAACCAGATAGGTAAGTCTACGTACCCGAAGACCCAAGACTTTGAGGAAAGGCTTACAGTCTCGATGGATCTGAACAGCCAGTTCACGGGTGGGCGTCATGATGATCGCCATAGGACCTTCCATCTGCTCCAGGGGACGTTGATCCTTGATATGCCGGAAGACAGGAAGGAGGAAAGCGACGGTTTTGCCGGAGCCGGTCTTGGCGACGCCAATAACGTCCCGACCGGACATGATGGCAGGAATGGCTTGCGCTTGAATCGAAGTTGGCGCAGTGTAACCGAGCCGCTTGATAACATCCAGGCTGACAGAAAAATATCAGCATTTGTTCAAAGACCGGTACAAGATGAGACTCACACGCTAGATGGTAGACCAAAATGACTCCATTTCGTGACTGGTTTGGGGCAATCGACGCCGCGAATCTTGATTCCATCAAGCTCCAGTCGTAACAGCTCCGCTTCCTCGTCGGTCATAGCAGCGATGTCAGGAGGTGGGTGATAGAACTCTTTCCGGAAAGGCTCGTAGTTGACGCGCGAATGGTCGACAGCTGCTAGATCCTTCTTCTTGGCCTTCTTCGCCGCCAATGCCAGAATATCTTCAGGATTGAGTTCAGTTGTATCCAGTTCGTCTGCCACAATACCGTCGCCGGAGTCATCTTGGCCATCTTCGTTCATGCGATCATCGAGTCGTTCGCGTAAGCGACCGTTAGTGTCTGCTACCTTCTTCATGTCCTCTGCATTCACCTTCGTAACTTCCTGCTTGACTCCGGTCATATATGCGTCCAGAGGATCGACGTCCTCCTCCTCCTCCTCCTCCGCGACAACCATCGCATCACTGGGCTTCTCCTTTAGGGTGGTATCTATCCTGTTCGCTTCTTCCTCGTCCTCGTCGTCGACTTCCAGATCCCCAACGTTATGTTCGCCATCGGTCATAGACATATCGACAGCAGGCATGTCTCCGAGCTTCTCCAATTTCCGTTTCGTCTCCACTGAATCGTCTAAAGACGCTGCAGAGTTGAGTTTGGCCGTCTTAAGTATGTCGGGCTTGACAGGCAAACCCTTCAAACCGAGGCCACTGAATGCAGCACGATTGAGTTGACCGGTGGGCTTTGCGGCAGTGGCGGTAGCAGGAGCTAATGGGGGCAAGGATCAAGTGATGAGATCGCAGTTTTCTTTAGTGAGGAGGACAGGACGTACCTAGAGGTGCTGACTTTGCGGCGAGAGCCATGGCTTTTGCCTTGGCTTCGTCGAGGGCTTTCTTTGCCTCCCTCTCCTTCTTCCAAGCCTCTAACTTTGCCCTCTTCGCCTTCAACTTGTCGTCCTCGACCGGTGGTGTCCCTCCAGTTGGAGTGACGGAGGGCTTAGAGTCTCTGGGCGGCGTGGGTGCGCGGCGATCCTTGGAGCGTGAGCGTCGACGGTCATCCCTCCGGTCGTCTCTTCGGTCATCTCTATGGTCTCGTCGTCTATCGTCACGGTATCGATCTCTATCCCTCTCCCGATCCCTGTCGCGGTCTCTTGGCCTGTCGCGGTAACGGTCGCGATCCCTGTCGTCGTCGTACCTCGAGCTGGTCCTTTGTGTGGTTCGCCTGGTCGGCGAAGGTGACCTGGGAGAGCGATGAGAAGGTCTTACCCTCTTATTGGATGTGTCCGGTGAGTACGACCGGTCCCTGCGAGCCATTGAAGGAGGTGGATGGTGGTGGTGAGTGGTAAAGGAACGACGCGGCTGGAGAAGGACCGGTGGCTGCACTTGGCTGCGTTCCACGTGAGCTTACATAATCGGATGTGATAGTCGCTCCTCTGTGCTCGAGCTCAGCGCTTACTGTAACATTCACCATGGCCACCGACATTCTGGATCCAGCTGCCCTCATTGCTCTTCTCCCTACTCTTTTGCCTATAACAAGGAAGAGACTCGAGACTCCCCAGGATGCCATTGCAGCATTACTCCATACTGTTCTCACAGCTCTCTCCTTTCGCGTCATTGCGGTCGACGACTCGTCGCCTGCGAGTTCTATCTTGAACGGTGTCCTTCCTGAGGATTGGAACCGGCACGGTCCAGGGAACTACACCTTCAGATACCGTCATGAGCAAAGTAGTCTCGAGTTTGTTGTGAAACTGGCGAAATTGGGTAGTCGCACGCTGATCAATGCAATCGCTGTTGAGGTGCGCCGCCACTCGACTACTCCTCTACATCTGATTCTGACGATTTACCCTCAGACTGACAAAGCCGCTTCGTTGGACATCTCTACGAACGATTTCACTTCCCCCTCCTTCTTCCCATACGATGCCAACGCTGAGAATGCGCAACCCCTTATCCATGGCTTCATTTCGTCCAGCCGTGTTGCGGACCTGATATCTCAGTTCAAATTGACTATCGTGCAAAAACTAATGCCTGGCTTGCAGAAGGAGGGATATACAGAGAGTACTGAAGTCCCTGTTCATGTCCATTTGCCCCGTCCTGGGCCCAGCGAGCCCCCGGCGCGTCCGACTCGTCCAGAATCCCCTCCATATGCCCCTGAACGACCCTTCCGTCTGCCTACCTATCCAGCTACCTATCCACCCCCCCGCAATCCTCTTGAGATCGGTCGCAGCGATCTCGAACCTCTCGGCGGCTTTGCCCCGCCGCCCTTGTTTCCTGGCGCCACTCCGAATGGTATGTTCGTAGGTCCAGATCATCCTATATTTGGCCGAGGTCAAGGAGCCAACGGAGGCCAGCCAAACCGAGGACCATGGGGTGGTGATGGTTACCTGCCTCCTATGGGCGCACCACCTGGCGCACGCTTCGACCCTGTAGGACCAGGATTGGGTCCATTCCCTGGGAGAACAGGAACAGGGCCTCGCGGAGGACAGCCACCCGCGAGAGGAGGAAACGTGCAGGATCCTGACAACGACGAGTTCCCTCCCCCCGGCTCTGTGAGTCCTTTATCCCCAAAATGATTGCTTGATGGCTGACGTGTTCCCCCAGGGTGACATGTTTATGTGAAGAGACCCGTTATGGAGTGTTGTGGCTGGAGAAGCGTCGGGTCTGTGGTAGTGCCCAGTTGAAGGACGTTGTAATTTGGTTGTAATTGTACCTTGTATTTTAGATTAGGAGAGAAGTCGGTAGCGAACAATAACAGTCTGGGTTATCCTCGGCCCCATTGCAGTCCGTTTCAGGCGATTGTGGTTCTGTCAGGTGGTGCAGACTGCTGGACCTGATATGAAGGAAGGAAGTTTCGGCCTTAGCCGCTGTAAGTAGCAGTTGAGTACATACTTAAACAGGGCTGCCAGTTCGCTCCGAATCGTTACACTATACATACACTCCTCCTCACACTGCTCCTATCGCTTTGCTTCGTCGCTACCCAGTAATTCACAATGCAGGCAGCATCGCCATCCAACGCCCGCCAACGACCCACGTCCCCTATACGCACCCGCAAGAATGTGCCTATCCCGGGCTTCTTCAGATCGCCTCTGAAGCCCAAACCCCGCCCGATTGAGCAGCTTTCTGTCCGAGAGCTGCATGACCTCTACGATCGAAATGCAAGGGTGCTCTCCCAACCGTATGTCACCGTTTTCTCCACGTTCGATAGTACCCCGCTGAAATTCAATGCGTGCTTCTGCAGGGCTCCATCCACATCTACGTACGTGCCCCGCCTTCAAGCTGAACAGGCCAGAATCGAAGCTCAGCTTCTGGAGAAGGAGGGCATAGACTCCATTCAGCGCTCCCTGAAGCAGGCGAAGATCGTGGGGGAGGACGACATGAATGTGGACGTCCCGCCTACGCCGCCACTAGGGGACACCGTCGAAACCAAGCGCAGAATTATCAACAAATTCGTGCGTTCTCCCTTGCCCTCATATACGACTGTAATCTGAGCTCTCCGGTTCTCGCCACGCCACAGACAAATCCAGAAGCCAATGCAGCGGGCCCGTTAAAGGTAGGCGCCTTCTCGTTCCAGGAGGCCGTCCGACTTGAGCAGGAGGCGCATGCCCTGGAGCGCGAGCGGAAACAGCGCATAGAGGAGAAGAGGCGGCGCATGGGGATCCCGCTGGAAGGCGAGATGCTGAGCAAACAGGAACGGGAGGCCCGCATATGGGCGTTCATGTGAGTTCTCGCTCATCGACCGTCGGCATGTGCGCTCATCCCGCTATTTTACGTTTTCAGGAACTACAAGCCAACTGACTCTGATCTCGAAGACGAAGAGGATGACGAGGAGGATGACGATTTTGCCAACTGGTTTGAAGACGACCAGGATGACGGGCGGAAGGGCCAGGACATCGTTGAGCCCGACGCAGAGGAGCTGACGGACATCATTCGCGTAGACCCGTCCAGTCCGCGAGTCCGCTATAGCACCTTCTACGAACCTCGAGACGAAGACTAGCCTCATCTCTTGTACTGTACTTGCGCCTATTTGTATCCATCACCAGAATGCTATTTAATGTCCACTCCTGAAAGCATAAGAACAACATAGATTGTAGGGTGCGAAGGTGTACTGTAGCAGGTTAGGTAGTCGTCAATGTCAACATGATCGTAACTCGTGAAGTGGGCATGATAACATCGTTCAAAATTAAGTGCATCAATGAAACTAATACTACACAAAACTCCCCGCTCTCCATTGAATTGGTTCCGGGATATAAATCGTTACTTTCATGAATGTCGTTGTTAAGGATCCCGGGCATGCACTGGGCAGCTCTTTCCGCGCTGAAGCCAAGACGACAGACATGCTAACATATAGATCTTAGTTCTTGACGTTGTCAAAGGAGATTGATAAAACTCACCGTTGTGGAAACTGCACAGGCAACTCAGACGAGCGACCAACGAGTCTTTTACAAATTCCTCAAGGCAAATTACACCTAAACAGACCTCCATAGTTAGTATTGCGTCGAAAAAGGAGGACTATTTTCGTACATTCCGTGCCAACGAGCGGACTTTCACCGGGCAGTTTGTACACCAGATATCTGGATGTCTGAGGATTCTTCCCAGAATCACCCTCCAAACAGCTCTTGACATGACCTTCTTGCTCTGAGGCAGGACCAAGATCCGCAAGGTTTTGACTGCACACAGGACAGCTGCTCGTATAGAACGAATGGTCAGACGCATGATCATGGACGCAAATTGAAGCAAGGACGTACTCCGCCAAATCACTCAGTTGAGAGCTTGACTCTCGTGACATATTGGGAACAGATAATCTTGCCTGGTCCACAAAGATGCGCTCCATCGATGTCGGTATCAGCTCGCGGAATCTCCTTGGAACGCTAACGTTGACCTCCTCATAGCAGGATGAGCACACCCTCTGCGACGAAGCGGTAGCAGTTGTCTCTGGCAGCGCAGGGTCTGTCACAACGTCAGAAGGATCAAGCAGCACCCTGTGAGATGAACACCGGTCGCAAAAGATGCGACCGCAGCGACGACAATGCTAAGGAAAAGTTAGAAGAGGTTATGGAAGCTTGAAACAATGGACATACATGCTAAACAGATAGTCAGCATCTAGACCTGAACACTATGAGAAAATAATGGACATACTCGTCGAAGAAGGAAGGTGAAACGTCTTTGGCATTGCCGGCACTCGTATGCATGATCGTCTCTTTCCCAGCGAGCATGCACCTCATGGGGTGTCGGAGGTGTATATCTTGGCGTTACAACCTTTTGAGGTGACTCATGAGTCGGAACTCGGAATTCTGGAGCTCGAGAGAGATGGGGCGTCAGATCGGTAGGTGTCCTGGATGCTGAGGGCCGATTGAAATAATCGGTGGCATAAGACCGTAGGGAAGGAGGACGCATCGTCTCCACAGGTGAAGAGCCAGGGTAGTGAAACTCGTCTTCATCGTCTTCGTCGTCGTCGATCGTATCATCATCTATCAGGACATCAGAAAGACCCGAATGGATGAGGCGATGACGGTGCCAACCATTGCCCGCGATAAGTAAACCTTTCGCACCCGCCGCTTGCCTTCGACGGTCTAGCTCTCGACTGTACGCATTAAGGAGCACTTCCGCATGTGTTCGTCGCTCTGCGTCGTCATCCCCTACGGCATCCTATTCAGCTAAACACTATTTCGGAACGGACATGATACTGACCGAGCATTCCTTGTCTTAGCTCACTTGTCGCGCGCTCAAGCTTCGCGATAGCCCGGCGAGCCTCAATAGCCGAGTTTGCTTCCAAATTGACCTCGGTCTCGTCATCGTTGACTCCAGCCAGGTACCGTGCTCGAGCGACATAGTCTTGAGCCGAAGTCAAGGGGTTGCTGGGCATGGATCCAAGTTCTTGACCCTCCATATCCATGCCTGCGTACTCGTCTATGGTGTCTGCGAAGGGAACCATGGTCCCATCGGACAGCCAGTGATACATGGTACCGTTTGGCTCCAAAAAAGGTATAGGTGGGATATCCAGCCTTCGACGCATGACACGAACCCAGCGTCTTCGTCGCACCCAAGATTGAGACTGTGAAGAACTGGATCTTGACCGTCTGCCACTTCCGGACCCTGACGCTCCTAACCCAGCTGCAACGACACTACCTCCAGTCAAGAGTCGTTCTAATTGGGCAGGCGGCTCAGGTGTCCATTGGTCGTCGGAGTCGTCAAAGGTGTGCGCATACTGCCAACCAGTTTCGGCATCGACGCCAGGATGCGTCACATCCAACGTCCAATCAGATCTGCGCAGGAGCAATGTCAAAACATGCAAAGCTGTGTATTAGTAGGTCGAGAAGACTCACAGCCAGAAATGACTCCGTTCAGATCCTTCCCTTACAGGGTGGTCCTTCGAACCGGGAATTGGCAGTGTCAGGGGCTCTTCACGCAGAGGCAGTTGTACATCGCTCCGCCAAGCTGGCACAGTCGCTTGTCCTTCGTTCTTCAGCAGTTTCAGCTCGAAAGGAGGACGACGACCGTGTTTGCCAAGTCCGGAAGCGGAGAACCGGGGACGTCCACCAGAAACAGCCAGGGTCTTCAAGCGGTTATCAAGACGCTGGTTCTCGTATAGAATAAGAGGCACAGTTGTATGGACCGCCAGGGGATCATAGGGAACCGTTGTACCTCGGAATCTGTCAGCTTCGAATCGCGACAACACCTGTCTCGCCAATGAGTTACGGTGATGACACAACGAGATATCATGTTTACCTCGCAAATCCAAACCTCGAACACAGCGGCAGCAGCGTCATATGCTGTCTCACCCCAATTGTTGCGGATGAGTGGGTTAGCAGATCTTTTAGTCAATAGATACAGGACTATCGGAAGGTGACCCTTAGAGGCGGCGTTCACTGCATAAGAATAAACATAAATGATTGACCAGGACACACATATCAGAACTCACTCAATGGTGTCCAGCCTCCCTTACTTCGGATATCAATTCCGGGTGTTCCGTCGACTTCGGCGCAGGCACCACCCCGTTCACATAGCCATCTTACGATGTCCAAGTAGCCCTTGGGGAAAGTCAGACGAGAGAGATACAGAAACAGAAACACAGACCTTCGAGCATGCATTATGCAGAGCAGTCCAACCATCAGCATCCTGGGCTTGAGCATTCGCCTTCCTAGATATGAGATATTTGATGACATGCAAATGTCCGTGAAGCGCAGCTTTATGGATAGCAGTCTGCCATGATTGTCAATATTCGTCACCTTGAGCAAGTCTAGCTCTCGTACCTCCCCTTCCTTGTCCTCCAAATCTGGCATAGCTCCACAAGTCTCAATTACTTCAATCAACGTTAGAGATAAATAAACAATCAATTATTCGATGGCACTCACGCCACTTGACAATCTCAAGATAGCCCCGACTTGCAGCTGCGTGTAATGCTGTCAGGCCGGTGCGAGAAGATGCGTCATTTGCCATAGAGAATGCATCAACGCCAGAGACTTCTGAAGCATTCCTGAAGGTATTTTGGAGAAGCGCAAGATCGCCGGAGGCAGCGGCGGCATAGAGTGCTTCAAGCTGTGCGGATGTCGCGTGCGGTGGCGGCGGCAGCGGTGACGGAGGAGCAGCTGGAGGCGCTGACGGCAATTCGGAAACAGGCAAATCTGCTGAATGGTCCAAAAAGCAATATGTGCCAGTGAGTATTGGTCTGGTGGGATTAAAGAAACTGGGACGGACGCGAAACCTGCACCTCAACTGGTTTTACAACTTGCTCAGCCTCTGCACCTGGGTAGACAAACTCCTCCTCCTCAACCGGATAGACAAAGGCGTCCTCTTCGTCGTCCTCATCATCACCAGCAGTGTCATGGGCCGGCATCGCGTTGGAATTCGGAGGAATGATAGCAACGTGCTTAGGAGCGTGGTGGGGGACTAACGTGTCCGCAAAACTAGATGAAAACGTTGCTTCCAATGAGAAATATCATAACGGGATTGGAAGTCCTTACGATTTTATTGTCTCGAGGTGTCTTTCTCCTGTAGCATCCATGGCGCATTAGAACAAACCGAGTTCCTCCAGAGTCAAAGAAAGGTCATTGTAATTTCCTTCCGCTATGGCTTACATCAGCAATATCATCAATGAGGTCCACGGACCAACGGAATAACGACTTGTGGACCTCATGCTACCCTTTCACCGACATATTTAGCTCTTTCAGGATTCGTATTTACGAAAGTAGCATTCGGCCGTTCCAAATTTGTGATTTATTTAGCTACAAATTGCATCGAGACATACCCTTGCCGTTTTCGCCGTGCACTTTTCAGACCTTCCATAGCGAAGAGTCCTTCTATCCTTTCACCATACCAAAAGTCTCTACGTGAAGCACAACAGTCGGATCACCCTTCAACACACCCAAAGGACTGATAATCCCCGATTTCAGCGCCGAGCGTACCGATTGTGCGATGGCAGACGGTCCCGCGACTAGAAGTGAAGTCAGCAAGAGCATGAAGCAATGCGGGATTCAGCCCCTACCATCGACCGATACTGGCCCGGCAGCGATAGACATTTCCTCCTGTAGCAGCCGCGATATGCTGGGTCTCCCGTATGTTATTTTGAAACTGTTGTAACTTGGAGGCTCCGACTTCTCTTCCTTGATTGGAGACTGTATCACTGATGAGGTGGAACTTCTGTATCCTAGCACCGGCTCCTGCTGAGGCAATCGAGTTCCTGTAACGTATATTCGAGGCTCAACAGCCAGCCATTCAGGAGCGGCGGACAGGGTCTTGGAGACAATCTCAGAAATCCAGGAGAGGTGCGCTGTGCTCCATGGATAAGAAACGTGATGTGATTGTCATCAAGAGACCAACTCACCTGCATCTCTAACGGCCCATACGAAGACCACACGACGCGTTGAGGACCGTTTCTGGTTGGCAGCTCTGACAACAACAGGTCCTGTCAGCACAGTCAGAAGGGCTCAAAATAATAAACCAACCGGACAGCTTCCATCATCAATGGCAGCGTGTACGAGACTCCCGATCCACCTGTTGGAACGTATGAGTTGAAGGATTGGTGAGGCTGAAAAAGAATCCACTTTACCTGCAATCAATATGCACGTTGAAAAGGGTCTGAGATCCGGCGGGCAGCCGTACGGCCCATCCAGCATCGCAGGGACGCTGCAGGACCCATTTCGAACGGCATGCTCCCGCAAACGGCCAGTGAATCCATCTCGCCCTCGGATGAGGAACACCACCTCTTTCTCCTTGTCACTAGGGGTGCCATTGAGATCCCCAGGTATGCTAGCGATTGTGAATGGATGGGCCTCTGTGGGCAATGTGCTGACTGTGGGCAAGATGACATAGGCATGCTGTCCCGGCGTCCATGTCAACCTTTGGCGCAGAGTGAGTCTTATTGTGTCCTCGGAGAGCAATTCGATGGAGGCTTGTGACCAGCCACGACGCCCCCATGCTCTACTGGTGTAGATGACGCGCACCAGACGGAGGAAGCGATCAAATCCCCATACCATGAGAGCCGGCCAAATATAATCGTCAAAGCTAGCGAAAATCGGGATGAGCTTTCGATAAGAAAGCAAACAGATCAGGACATACCCCACTTGGCGGGTGTGGATCACGCCGCTAATGAGAAAGATGCTGGCCAACAAACAATCGCGTCAGCTCCAAGCTAGTAGTAGGACGAGATCGACTCACGCAATCAACACGATATGAGACACCAGGAAGAATTCAAATGCCAATTGCCGGAAAGGGCGGAGCGACAACACAGTCGCCAGTGTGAAGGCTACTAAGCCGACAGCGCCCATTCTCATCCAGGTATGAGATAAGTCGAATGCCTCAGGAAGGCTGCAATCGTAGGATCAATGATAGACCACAACGGCAAGGAATAGGATGGGCATACCCCGACAGAATATGTGCAAGAGCGTGCATCCATAGAAGTACAAGACATGTTCTCGCTGCAGCACGATGTAAGACGTTTAGCTGAGGTTGACTTATCAGTCGTGTTGTTACTGAGGACCAAAAATGTAGAGCTGACCTTCTCATGCCCAACTCCCGTCAAGACTAGGACGTCCATTTGAGTTACCTGCACCGTTCAGGCCACTGAAATCACCCACATGAGATCACGTTATTTTTCCCTGCTAAAGCCACCACGAGCGCAAGATTGCTCGACGCGAAGTGTGCGGCCCGATCTTCCCAGAACATCGTCTCGAGGTCCCGCGCTGAATGGCAATTTAAGAACAGGATTTATCTTGACAATGCAAAGTGAATCTCACTGTCGATCAGAAGCCAGATGAATATCGCGACCACGTAACCGATGATGAATGTGAGTTCGGACACCGACGCTACAGCTTTGAGCCCAATAGGTATTGTCCACCGAAATGCGACTATCCTGAAGACAGAGGCCGCAGCCGATGGAAGTCGACGCCATGACGCCCGCCGAGAGCAACCTGGTTCCACTGTCTCGCTAGTCGTCTTCTCCTTTCCCGTTGCACTGGCAGAATCGCCGGGGGTAGCGGGCTGGGGTCGGAATATGAACGAGGAGAGGAAGAATATGAGACGGAAAAACGCCAGAATGCCAATGACGGCCGTTAGAAATAGCCAGAATTCCTTGACGTACTTCCGCTGCTGCTGGGCCTTGAGAAGCCGATCAGCCATCGAAGATGCGCGCCGGGACGGAGGAAAATGAGGCAAAGTCATAACTCTGGTAGATCGTCTGACCTGCTTTTGCTGCGGTTAGGAGGCGAAATACTCGACGTTGCAAACGATAGACGGGTATTTATCATCCATGTGCGCCATTTTTACCCCTGTACTCCTTGCTCCGTGACCATACAAGACCGTCGACCTGAAAATACAAACCAAGGGGTGCATCATGTGGGGCAAACGAAGACAGTTAAGCATCCGCAATCCGAGGAAAGAACCGGGGCTTCGACATAAATGTAGACCTGTGAGAGGATCTCGACGCACCTGGCTAATCCAGATGGAGTCGGCAAAATGTTGTGCTAAAAGTCGGCGAGGCACATATAGATGTCAGTTTGGCCGCGCGCTGGAAAGNCGTGAACGACCTAACTCACCGTCGTACGTGATGTCGAGAAGCTTCAAAGCGCTGGGAGCTCACATCCGAGCTTCGTCCATCTTTCCGTGGCGTCCCAGAACGGAACCATGTCGGTGACTATGCGGTCGAGTCTCGGTCTAAAGATAGCAATAGAACGTTACCTGTATTCATTGTGTCGTCACTCCTTCAACAACGGGAGATGGACACAGACCACGATGATCCCGTTCGAACGGAACAATGGGTCCACCGCTGACGTTCAAAGCCACTGAACGACTGGCATCACANGACCACNTGTCAAGACGCCTTGGAAATTCGCACAGAAGCAGAGATGGAGCTTCAAAACACATGCTCTGCGAACTAATAAACCGTTATTATTAGGTCAGCATGTGGAGACACATGAACATCAATCCCAGAAGTTATTTAACACTCACCTCAGTCNNNCTGA
>SFCI01000939.1:0-13184 GCA_004681135.1 Hericium alpestre | reverse complement strand
CGAACGCCTGCGCAACTGCCGCGACCTCTTTCGCCGGCGCGCTCATGAAGGGCGGCGGCGTGTCCAGCATCGCCGCTGCGGGCGCTGCGGCGCGACTGGGGTCTGGCGGTCCTTGATGGCATGAATGGGGCTGATCGCCGCTTTTTCCTGCCGCTGCCAGAAGCATCGGATCGCTCGGTCCTACATATTGGACCTCATCTCGTCGGCACTCTCCACTGCACCTTTTACCTCACCGCGCCTTCCCTCCTCCGATATCGTCACCACTGCCGTCAGTTTCTTGGCACCCTGATCGTATCATGCATCCCCCACGCACGCTGCTGTACACTATATTTATTCTACACCCCCACGATACCTCGCAGTTGTAGCATAGAATGGAACCAATGCGAGCCAGCCTCACCACTGGCATTGTACATGCGGATTTTTTCGAGGCCCTCGCGACGCTTTGTCTCGGAGTGCGTGATCATTGCAAAATGTGGAAGCGGTACATGTCAAATCCCCTTTTGCGCGGCAACCAATCGCGAACAGACGGAAAGACAACAAGCGGAACGGCTAAAATAATTTAGAAATGTACAGGATCCTCCGAACAACCTCCGAAGGACAACACAGGGAGATAAACATATCTGCTAAACAGAACAAGGACAGAAGTATGTAAAGACGGTTGTTTATTATCTACTGAGACATGACGGAAGACAGTGTATAAAATGAAAAGACAGCGGCCGATCCTCGCACGTCATGAAGGAGGCAGCTGATGGCGCCCGTCTAGGCGACCGACAGATTGTGCACGTCCTCCAGGCAGTCCAGCACGGTGCTGGCGCTCCACGCCTGCGTCGGGCACGAGTCGAAGCAGAACGCGCCGTCCTTGTTTGTCAGCTCTGGCAGGCCCGCCCAAGTGTCGCTCCGGATGTGTGCTCGCATGGGAAGCAGCGCGTCATGCACGTGGTGGAGCGTCACGATCGCATTCTTTACGCCAGCAAAACGCCGTCAGCCAACGAAGCTCAGACACAAGCAGTAAAAAAAACTCACGTCCTTGCCTGCCCCGACTGCCGTGTCGAAGTGCAGATACGCGCGCAGGAAGAAGCCAAGCGGCCAGCCCCACTCCGGGCCCTGCAGCACGCGCTCAGCAACGCAGGAAACCTGAGCCAGGGACACCACGTACCTGGTGGTAATTCCGCCCTTTCGCGGTTGCCGGATCGTCCGAATCATTGGCGTTGTCGTAATAGGGGCGGTACTGCTGGTCGCTCGGGTCGAGCGTCTTCATGCCCAAAGGCGCCCTGAGTACCTTGTCCGCGAGCTCAAGGGCGCCCAGGGCATGAACGGGCTCAAACAGCTCCGGAGCGACTGTCATCGCGATTGGGAAATTGGCCCTGAACTGGTAATCAGACCACTCGCGCCCAGGCCCGGACCCAAATACGTCCTTGTAGATCCCGCGACGGTTAACCAGCGACGAGGTGATGAAGTATTTCGAGTCCTCGGTCGGGTCTGAGGAGAGTGAGACATAAGCATCTTGGAAAAAAGTCGTTACTTACCGATGGGAACGTAATAGGCCTTCTCGAAAGACTGCTGGATAAGGTCATTCCAATCTTTATAGGACACAAGGCGGCGCTTCCCATCAACTGACGGCCCCAAATCAGCCAGAACGAAGAGACCAGTCGGTGTGATGACTCACTGTCAGCCTCCACGCCCTTGAACGGGAACTTCCCCTTCGCAGAGAGCTCGGCGAGCCACCTGAGCGTGCTCTTCACCAGCCCAGTAATTTCAACTGGCGCGCCATCTCTCGGCGTGCCTGGCAGGCCCTTGGTTCCCGCCTTGACCGACTCGCCCATCTTGTCCATCCACGTGCCGCAATTGTACGCATTCCCGCCATGGACGAGCCCCGTGGTCCAATCCACCTTGATATCGATTTTAAAGCCCTCGTCCCGCATCTGCATGTCAAGGTTCGGGCCCGCGTTGTGCTCGTGGAACGAGATGCCACTCGCATGGCGCTGCAGGATTTCCTGTACGATCTCCGCAAGCGTGCTCGACTCCGCATATGCGCGCGGGTCGTTCCAAGGCACCCATGTATCGTCCTTCGGAAAGCGGCGCTTCACGACCTCGGAAAGTATCGCAAGACCCTCTGGCGCCTTCGCAACGTAGTCCTGGATATTCTGGAGCATCCACCACGGCGAGTCGCGGGAGTTGTACCTCGGGTTTCGTACGGAGTCGAGCAAGTTCGGGATTAGCCCGTGCTTGAGAGTAGACGCGAACGCTAATATGTGCCGCTTGGCGAACTCAAAGTTGCCCGTGGTGAGGAACAAGCCGCGCAATGAAATGAACACGTCGCGACCCCAGCACCGTGCCCAACCTGATGCAAAGTGGGGCAGACCAGCCGCGAGAGACGGGGTGGGCTTCGCAGGGTCAAGCGACGCGGACAAGACAAGACCGTGCATCTGCACCGCAACCAACGCAAGATCGTGCGTAAAGGAGTGACCAGAGGCCACGAAGTCGGAGCACTGCTCGATAGCCGCCCGGCGTGCAGCTTTGTATGCGGCAGAGATAACCAACGCAAAGTATTTCGGTCGCAGAGACGGAGGTACGCTTGCCTTGACGCGATCAAAGCGCTCGAGGAACCATTCTGCCGCCTTGGCGAGGTTGGGTCGATCCGTGGCCTGCTTGAGCAGACGTGCATAGATATAGTCCAGTGCCCAAGTCCCCGCTCGCAAGTGCTCGCAGATCGGATGCCCCAGATCGTTATGAGCCATGACGGGACGAAGCGGGTGCATGAAGCCCTGTAGGCCACAGTATGTTAGCTTGCCGAGCCCAGTGGTGATATTGTAGGCGCCGCTCTCCCCACGCGTCGCATCGAGCTCTTCGCCATCCGACCGGAATAAGACGATATTGAGATCAACAAGGTCCAGATCCTTAAATGCCACTTCTGCGCCAGAACTGCAGAATGTGTCCAGCGTGGCATCAAGGTCTTGAAGCTGGGTCTCAAAAATCATGATACTTCCCGGCGGGAAGTAGTCTGGCACAACGATGTCCGAATATGAGCCATCGCCGTCGCTGCCTTCCTGAGGAATTACGGGGGATATAGGAATCAGCTTGGATGGGGTTCCCTTGATGGTCGTTGGATCATCGATGTAAGGGGCGAACTCAGTACTCGCTCCGAAGATGAACTTGGCTTTCGAGCGACGGAGTTTGACGGGTTCGACTGTGAATCCATCAGCTTTAGCATATTTTCCAATGCAGAAGAACGAGATGCGTACTGGAACCACGATCTTTTGAGCCTTTGGTATAACCGAATGCCGTATGAGCCACCAGCAGGTATCCTTTTTGGCTGTTTGGCTGTACACGATGCAAGACAAGATACTGGATGACGCCGAGATTAGCATTTTCATACATTCAAAGTAAACCAGACTTACATCGTTTTCTTGATGGACATGTCCTTCCTCGAATCCACCAAGCACCATTTCCCGGTGCAAATTATTCAATATCCGTTTAACCTTCGCGATGCCGCTCGTGGTATATTTGTCACCCTCGTCCTCCGGACCGAGCCCAACAAGCTCATACGCCCTCTTCTCCGTGACCAGTTCGAGCAGCTTCGGGTACACCTCATCGAAGCCCTTTACGCTTCCTGTGCCGCACCATGCAAACGCCACTATCCCAGCTGTTGACAAGCAGTCCTCGGGGCTGCGCTTGTTCGACGTTGTCTCATTGTCGTGCGTCTGGTCGTAGAGCAGTGCATGTGGAAGGGATCCATTGAGTGGGCTGATGACGCACGGTCGGATAGGGCCTTTTCCGGAAGCAGTCGGGCTTTCGATCCACGAGTTCGAGCTAAGACATACGCCATCCATGCTTCCGATCGGTTTCCCAAGTCCATCTCGCCATACAATGCGCGAGAATTCCTTGGGATCCCAAGCATTCCCAGCTTCGCGAATAAGACTGTTTATGCCTAATCGGCTCACGAAGATCGTGTCCATCTCCTCCGAACCCGTGAATAGCTCCGCCACGACGTACAGGTCAGGATTGACTGCTCTTGCTGCATCAAGAAGGTATGTGCCGACGTGGAGAGGGGTAGAGTGGCAATTATCCAGTCGGAAGCCAGCGAAGGCATGCGCGAGTGAGCAAACATACTTCGTCATATGGTCCCAGAGGAAAGGCGAGTCCTCGCGGGAGCGCCCATAGTTGAGCTTGACGCAATCACCCCAGGAGATGACAGTACGTTGGAAGTAGGCCTTGGAGGGGAGCAAAGCGAAGTTGGACAGAGGATCGGCGTTCCACATCCATCCATTGACAGCCAGGGAGAACTTGTGGGGATCCTTTTCGGCACCAGGGACACGGACGAAGTACGATTCTACGAGAGGCGACCTAGTCGAGAGTTAGTTAGATTGCAAGATAAGTTAGCGAAATATACTGACTTCTTAGAAATCTCGCCAAGCTTTGGTCCATGTTCGTCAAGCCGTGTGTACTTCACTCTATTGTGGATATGCTCCATCGCGATGTTGGTATCGTCCTCCCACTCACGATACAATGGGACATTCAGCACTTCGACAACCTTGGACCATGCCTCCGCAGCATCACTGTCAAACTGCGCTGCTTGCACGATACCCGCTGCAACCGTTGGGTCTACATGCACTCCGAACCGCTTGGCATAGGTAGCGAGGCCCTGGATAGTCTTGCCTCCTTCGTGGGAACGAAGGATGTCGGCTACCTCTGCAGACGATTTGCTCTGCAGATCCGGACCCTCCCACTTCTTACTTTGGCCTTCGCTGATAGCCTTCTGCACGCCTTCCCTTTCCTCCTTGGGATCGAGCACGTAATACTGCCAGAAATTGAAGTCTTTGAGATACTCTCGCAGGCCCGTCATCAGTGAAGTGAGGTCCTCCGTGGAACGCACGACTGTCGGCAATCCACGAGACGCCAGAGAAGCAGAAAACTCGATGATAGCGTCATCTAGCTCGAGTGCAGGCAGAAGATGGGGCGAATTCGCTGGACTGAAACCTGGAGATATGTGAGCATATCTGCGAAGGGAGGAGACTCGTGTTGAGTACTGACCGGCTTCCGGATGTTTCTGCAGCCACTCGCTGTTGTCTGCTGTGTGGTTCAGCACCACGTCAGTTATACTGAGTAGTCCATATTCATGACTTGCGAGCCTGAGCATCTCCTCCATTTTCTGTACACCTCCGTCTTGCTGGACGTCCTCTTGGTTGTCAAAATTCCGCGGGTCGTACTTCAACTGGTCCTTGATGGAGTAGGGAGAATCACTAATACCGCGCTCCTGAAGCGGTGTCCAGTGCAGTGTGTTGTATCCGCGATGACTTGCCTCCTCGAAGAAAGCAGGCCATTTAGACATGGGACCCATCCATTTCGAGATGATACTGAGTACTGAGACGCCGGAAAGAGGGAGATGCGTGTAATTCGAGAGCAATGCAGCACCATTCTCTGAGGGAGGCAGGGGCTTCAGATCAGCAGAGAGAATGGGCGTGCGTGCCTTTGTCTTGAGACAAGGGTCTATGTTGAAATAACCCTCACGACCTTTGATGCGCTCGCCGAGTATCTCACCATCGTACTCGATCCAGTACGCGAAGGCGCCTGCATGAGAGATAGGAAGGTCTATTTGGATGGGTTTTGAAAAGTCGGTAGGCAAACTAGTGTAGGATGGATAGGATCACGTCGGCTGAGGCATGATACTGTGGGGAGGGTTGCTTACCGCCTCTCCGCGAACCTACTGCGGTCGAACACGCCGCCATCAAGGGGAAAGTTGGTTTTAAAGACACCATTCCTCGCCGGAGGCGTGCCTGCCTCCAATGAGACGCGTAGAACGTACGGCGTATAAGCGGGAGGGAGACGAATATACTGAGGCGAAGGTCAGCCATCGTCCCCGTGCCAACATCGAGAATACACACCGCCCTGTCCTTGCTTGGCCCGCCATCAGCCTCTAGTGGCAACTCATAGACTCTAATCGGCGGTTCTCCTTTCTTGATATCAGACTCAAAGAATTCGATGCCTTCGTCTGCTGGCGTCTTGACCGTGGTGCCCGAAGTTGGCGAGGCACCCGCCGAGTGAGAACCAAAGTCGTTGACGGGAATGGTGATGTTTCCAACGAGGTCTTTGGCCTTTTTGGCCTTTGACATGAATTTATCACCTTTGGCCATGATGGAGAAATGAAAGAAGGGAGATGGCAATGCGTTCGAAGACGTCGCAATTGTCTATATATCTAGGGTCACGGTCAGTCTTCAGCAGCGAACAAGCCTGACGTCATGCATCTGTACCTTCTGTACTTTCCTTATCGGGCGACCATCCAGCTGCAGGTCAAGTCTGGGCTCTTTGACGTCGTCTGCAACGTTGCGTGACTTCACAGATGGGACTTCTCAAGAGAAAGGGGCGGTGATGAGCTGTCGAGGTTTGGGGACAATCAGTGCTGCAGCCAGTGAGTCCTTAAAGGCTTGAATACGCCCGGTTCTATCCGCATCAAGCCGTGATTCCATCCATCTTACCCTGGCCCGCGGATTTGCAGTGCTTGCGTCGGAGATGAATAAAAGCCGTTAAATATTGGAGCTGGATCCTTTGAGGTGTGCGATGAATCAGCTCATGGAAGTCGCCCGTATGCCTATGAAGAAGTCAAAGTCAAACCTGTGTTGCCAGCAAATGATGTTCCACATTTACTTATGAATACTTAAGAGTGATGCTCTGTCAGAGCTTACCAGGTTCCAAATCGACTGGGCTACCAATCATAATATTGGAGAAGAGATAGAGAAGAATTTCTGGCGCAAGATGATTCTTTGTGCTAGCTCGACGCGTCGGAAAGTCGGATGCGAAAAGGAAAGGAAAGCGACGCGTCGCCATCACGGGGGACACGACGCGGCGCCACCTGCAGGTTGGCGCACCTGCGGGCCTGTGCAGAGCTAGTGCAGGGAACGATAGTTTCTCATCGCATCGTTGCTACGTGCTCCTGGACGTCGCCGACTTCTAGCATGACTGGTGATCGTCATAAATACATGCTATCCTCTACCCAACATACGATCTATTTGAGGACAGACCTGGAGCGCCCTCGCTGCTAATTGCCATCTCCTGCACCAGAGCCTGTTCACTTGTAACTTGTCCAGCAACGGTTGGCAGATCCACAGTCATCAGATCGCTCCGGTGACATAGCATTCCGACACTGTTCAGACGTGCAGACACGTGGGACCCATCAATATCAATCTCCTCATTTCCAGTGAAAAGTGACGTGTTATGTTATAGATCTAGTAAGTAGTCTACTTTCCGCAGCACCAGCGCTTCTGAATCCCAATACATCTCCCCTCATTCCTTCCACATAAAGCCGGTACCTGAAGCAAGCAGTGTAACCGACCCACCCCCACAGCATGCCGCCTAATATCTCCCTCAGCTCCTTGCCTCAATATCTGCTCACGGCCGTACTAACCTCCGCAACATGCATCGTCGCGACTGCATTATACCAGCTCTCTCGGAAAGCCATCAACGGCTACCGATCCGCCTTACACGTACTTCCCGGCCCTAAATCTGTCAGTTGGATCAGCGGAAGCATCAACATGAAGGAGACCCGACAGCCGCTTGAAATAATCGAGAGCTGGTCAGAAGAATACGGCCAGACATTCGCGTTTCGGTCGTTATTGAATGTAAGTTCTCTCTCCTGATTTTTAGGAAACACCGTTGGCAGCAAACCAGTGCGCCTCTGGGACTTCATTCTATGATATCTGGATGTGGTCGACTGATGTGTTGTGCGCGGTATCATTTACAGAATTATGAATTGTTTACCGCAGACCCGAAAGCCCTGTCGCACGTCATGTCCCACCCGAACGAGTTTCCCAAACCAGACGAGCTGCGATGGATGCTGGGTGCCATCGTCGGTGATGGTATGTATAATGCAGGTTTTCTCCCTCGTTCATAAAACTGAAACACGGGCGTCCCGTAGGACTTCTTGTTACAGAGGGTGTGTTTTCTTCTATCATGCGTTATCGCCCATCTAATATGGCTCTCAGGCGCGAAGCACAGGCATCAGGTAGGGATGTGATCGCTTGTCTTTTCTCTGTAGTCTTACTCAACTTCTGGAACGACAGCGAAAAGTGATGGTAAGTTCGACCTCTTTCGTGCTGGCGTGAAGCTGAAAAAGGCTCATAGAACCCAGCTTTTGGCCCCGTCCAAATTCGCGAGCTCACCTCGATCATGGTGCAAAAGTCTCAAGAGGTATGAAACCGTCTCAGTCTTTACTGACAGCCAAGTCCAATAATCGTCCTAGCTCTGTGATGTCTTGCAAGCTCAATTCGCTGACGCTAAGAGCCCCGCATCCGGAGAGAAAGCAAAGACACAGATCGACATCGACATCTTCTCGTGGTTAAACAAAGTCACCCTCGACATTATAGGCCTAGCAGGTAAGCGCTGCCGTATCCCAGCTGTTGGACTCCTTGTAGATGCATGGTTCACACAAGGCTTCGGGTACTCATTCGACGCGCTCCGTGCCACGGAGGACAACCCGAACGAGCTCAACGCAGCCATCAGCAAGGTCTTCGCCTTCGACCCCCAGAACCTCTTCGCGAATCTGAAGTTCTTTGCTCCCATCCTCCGGCGCATCGTACGTCCACGCATCCGTTCTCCGGGAAAACTCCGAGTCCTCACACGTGCACCGCCACCAACAGCCCACCCCGGAGCAGCGCGACCAGTACCACGCCATGCGCACGATGCGCCGCATCGGGAACACGCTCATCGCTGAAAAGAAGGCTGCCGTGCGCGCCGAGCCCGGCGCGGCCGTCGTCGGGCGCGATTTGCTCAGCCTGCTTATCACATTCCTGGGCTCTGATTTCTCCAAACATTAGTCAAATCTGCAGATTTTTTTTTGGTATTCATATTCAACACATTCTAAACTACAACTTTTGTATATAAAGTTTTACACTACAGTCACTTTTGCAAGCACAGCACAGCCTACATCGCTCGAAGCACGGACCCTGCAATATTTTCGCACACCACTGTAGGTGCTCACTAAGGAATTGGTGTACTTTGGGGCTTTGAATGCTGATGATGTGGATGAACTCATCATAGGCAGGTGCATATCGGAAATTTTGCATGCCGACACCATGCTCCTCGTGATTGAGCTTTGAGACCATAGCTTCCACCAGCCCAGTAAAAACATTGTGGTCTTTGTACTTGCCTGCAAGGACACCTTTTGTGTACTTGACTGCTGGTGAGTTCTTCACATCCTAATGACAAAGTTATACATGAGTATGGGACTCGGAGATACTAACAAAAGCTGCAAAAGCTGCAAAAGCACCACATACGGCAGATTCAATAAGCTCCTTCACTTCTATGACACGAGCATAGATTGACCCCAGAACTCCAGGACGATATTGGTGGTTCGTGAACTTATAGTTCTTGTTGTCAGGTTTCTTCTTGGTGATAATGGCTCTGAAGCAGGCATTGTTCAAGAGTTCCTTGCAGCTTGAACATGGGAGAGTACGCTGCCCATCAAGTGTTGTATGATCCTGGGAGACCTCGTGTAAGCACTTTGTGGAGAAGACTCATTGCTTATTGTGTTCGATACACCATACATGTTCATGTTTTTGTACGTCCAGGACTTCATTTTTCTGTTCCTTGCTCAATGTAGTCCACTCTTTCTTGAACCACTCCTCAGCAATCACAAGGTACGAACGAGCACCACCACCTTCGGCTCCAGTGTGCTCAGCATATGCTGGAATGTGTTGGTCATCGTACTCCATCAAGCCTGGGCATGGGATATTCAACATCTTCTTCTTCCCCTTCGACGATTGTGCTTGTGTTCCCATGCTGTCCTTTGACCATATGTCAGTGAGTACAGATTGCATGTCTGTGTCGACAGGAGCTCGTTGACCTTTGCAGAGCCCGGGGGCCTGGACATGTTTGATGAATTAGGTCACCGAGTAGATATCCTTTCCCTTGATGATATTGCCACAGACAGAATGCCGAGCATCAATGGCATTGTTGGGGAAAAACTCGACATCTGGATCCTTTGTGATAAGCTTTCCCTTCCACGTTGCCCATTTTGTGGCATGTGGTTTTCATTCAGCGATATGTGCAACCTTCCAATTCACATGTGATGTGCTGGCAGAACGACTAATCCCGACAGCTCTCAGATTGATTGCTTCTCCTACAGGACTTGTAGGTCTCAACTGAGGTGTTGATGGGCTCACTAGAGGACACTTATGCAAGCTTTTGCCAGTAGATGAATCCTCAACATGTGCATCTGGAAAAAGTGTCCATACTACTTTAGCCTACAGTAGAAAATATAGTCTACAGTAGCTATAATAGATTATATATTTTCTGTAGCATCTGTTGATAGGTGGGTCTCTATTACAACTACAGGTAGTGAACTGTAGTGAACTGTAGTGATCTGTAGCAGTCTGTAGATGGTATATCTACTGTAGCTTTGAGCAGCTATGGTAGATTTGGCCATCTACAGACTGCTATGGACTGCTACAGACTGCTACAGATCAGCTACAGGTAGCAAATATAGGGACCCACTTGTCACCAAGAGCTACACAATCTATGGAACCTTTTTCACCTACTGTAGATTAATATTGCTACTGTAGATCCCTGTAGAATCTACGCATTTTCCAGATGTCGTTGTCCAGACTTTTGCAAGAGCCCACCTTGGCACAATTGTTCTTCCCAAGCATCTTCGTCGGAAGCAGCCTCCTATTGGTGCCATGGCTCTTACTCTTTCTGCAGTAGGTTACTTTGTATCTGATTGATTGTTTGCTGATCTTGTCTTAGATTCATCGTGCCTTGTGCCTTATCATGCTACTTGCTGTTTGGGCCTGATGATCATCCCAAGCTCAAGTGGCACTCGGAGGGGTGGTTTTCAACCAAGCATTGGCACAAGCCAACCAAGCAATGGTCAGATATTCTGCAAGGCCTTGATATAGCTAAGTGGTGTTTGATATTTTTAAGAGCAGCAGAGTTTTTGCCTGAGGCAGAGGAGCCTGATAATGATGTGGAGGACTCACCAGGATCTTGTCAGCGTCATGCACTGCAGAATGGCAATCTTAGTGATTGAGACCAGTTTTCTAAAATTTTCTTCATTTTCAGTCTGGTTGGATCTATGTCTTCCTTGCTTTTATGCCTGTCTTGAATCTTTGATCACACTGTTTACTTTATTATCCTCCTTAATCTGCTGAATTGAGAAATGCAGTCATTTTTATTATGGTGTGATCTGAATAAGAAAAATAATGTCAGACTGAACTCTGGCATCAGAATTAATTCCTTATATTAGAATAATGTCTTATATCAGACTTATAACTGTCAACAGACTCAAAACTGTTGACAGACTTCAAACTACTCACAGGATAAAACCTGTTGTCAGATTTAAGATTATTATCAGACTTGAATCTGAGATCAGAACTTAATCTGCAGTCAGAATATTACATGAAGTCAGACTTTCATTTACAGTCAGACTTTAATTTATAGTCAGATTTGATATCTGTAGCCAGACTTGATATCTGCAGTCAGACTTGGTATCTAAGATCAAAAATGGTATCTGGTCTCAGATATTTTTCTGATTATGCCTGTAGGATTACACCCGTATTACTGACCTGACTTGTCTGATTCTTGCTACCAGTTCCAATCAGATTTTATAAGAAAGTTTGTAGGGTTTCTGATGTTGCATGTGATCCTCGTGTTTGCATGCCATGCTCCACCTGCATGCCTTCACATTCATACCCACGCATGGCCAGTCATGCCACCTCCGTGCCATCTCCATGCCATCTGCACTGTGCCTGTGCTGTCTGCACCATGCCTGCACCATCTGCACGTGCTGTCTGCATGTATGCCTCCACTTGCATGTGTATGGGCATGTATGGTGCTGCCAACCTGCATACAATGGCATAAGGCCACACCGTGTCACGTACGGCCTCTGCACCTCATGTACTGGCCCCAGCAGCATGCAATATGGCCTCATGTGCACATGATCCCTGCACCCCACCTGTGGCTCTGCCATGTTGCACATGGTTCCATGTCTTGCATACAGCCTTAATGCCTCATGCAGAGCCTCAGTGCCTTATGCAGAGCCCTGCGCCTTGCCTTGCCTTGTGTGCAGCATGAACTGGACACCCACATGTGGTCACAGTGTGCCTGCCATGTGCATGTACGAGGGGTCACATATATAGTATATGATTGTATTAGCTGTAGTCTAGTAATCATAATTTTTTTTTTGGAATTGATGTACAAAATCAAAATAACTTTATAATCTAGCTGACTTGTTGTAGTGCCCATAGTGAGTGTAGCAAGCCTATAGGGTTACATAGCAGCCATAGCAGGCCCTCACAAGTACATAGCAGTATATAGCTCTCACCTACTGCTATGGAGGGTATGATAAGCTATGATAGATGCCATATCTCTATATAGTTGAGAGAGGTGGCTATATAGGCCTGATAGCACTTTAATAGAACACATAATCTAACACTGAGCTATGTAGAGTTTACTTTTTTCAGGTGATTAAAGGACTGGCTGGTCAATGACCCATTGGACATTATAAGAGAACTGGCCTGTCAATGACCCAATGGACATTGGAGGACGGGCTGATCAATAATGAATGTACAATGGTATTGTAAGAGGACAGGCCAGCCAATGACCCAATGACCAGTAGAAATTGTAAAACAGGCCAGACAATGACCCAATGGATGGTAGAGGACCAGCCAAGCAGTTGACAGCCCGTGGGATCAAGTGGGCCAGCCAATGATCCAATGGACATTTGAGGACAGGCCGGCCAATGATGAATGCACAGTGGTATTGTAAGAGGACGGGCCAGCCAATGACCCAATGATCAGTAGAAATTGTAAGCAGACAGGCCCATCAATGACCCAATGGATGGTAGAGGACCAGCCGAGCAATTGACAACCCACGGGATTGAGCGGGCTGGCCAATGACCCATTGGACAGTGGAGGATGGGCCCGTCAATGATGAATGTACAGTAGACATTGTTACAGGACGGGCCAGCCAATGACCCACATCAGGAAGCTCCTAAACTTTCTGATTTGATCTGCGAAAATCTTTTTTAATCTTTTTTAATCTGTAAATTTCTGTAAATCTCTGCAAAGATCTGCAAAATTTATGACAGTTCTTGCAGATCAAAAAAGTACTGTCAGATGTTGAAAGATGTTACAATTCCTTAGAATCGTTTACTCTATACTGCCTTTTCATAGTGAAAATGACACGCGAACGAT
>SFCI01000938.1:0-13208 GCA_004681135.1 Hericium alpestre | reverse complement strand
CTCGTTCCTCAGACATCGGCATCGAAGCAGTAGCGTCAGCGAGCTGCCTATGGATGGCTTTGGGTCAATTGCGCAGCAGCCGCGGCAGCAGACCCTTTCGACGCCGACTGTGCCGGACAAGGTTACTGGCTCGCGTGTCTCATTGGGAGGAGGTCCAGGGCGAACACCAGGCATGCTGACGCGGGTAACGAAGAGGATTTCGATCCTCGGGCCCCGCCGTGGCTAGTCTTTGCCCGGTATGATTATGATTTACTTTCCGGACTGCACGATATTTTTTTGGCATTTTCTGGACTTTCATTGACAACGCGACTTACTGGACCTCACTTACCTCATCATTTATTCCATGTTTATCGTTTGCAGTTAATCGTGTCCATATGCTCATGCTCGCTCTGCTCATCCTGGATGCATCTTTGTTGCCTACTCGCACCTCTCGTGGTAGATTGAGGAGAGATACCGTATACATCTGCGTTACCTGTCCGTAACATTCTCCAATGCGCTACCTATTACCAGCCATTGACGCACCCCGATGTCGCTGGCAAATCGCTCAGGGTGCGATGCGCCCTTTGCCCAAGCATCGGCAGCTCATGGTGAATAAACCTCGGAGCTAGCTGGAGGCAGAGCGGCAGCCCATACATGCACCATTAGATTCTATTGCCTGCTAGATGCAGTGCTTAGATCCCTGTGGACCCAATGTCAGAAAAACCAACAATGTGTGGTAGAGCCACGTACTCGTTGTCGCGTGCATTGTCATGCATCGTCGGAGAAGGACAGCAAGGTCTTTGGTGCCTTCTTCGCTTTCTTGGAGCTCTTTTTATCCTTCACTGTTTCATCTTCTGACGGATAGGAAAGAGTTTTCCGTTTCCCAGCGGATTTCTTGCTTGCTAAGCCGCTGGAGAATGAGAGGCTGTTCTGAGGCTTCGAGGCGACCTTATCCGACTTAGTTGCAGCACTTTGTCCTGCTACGTTGTCGTCGGGCGTAGATGCGTCCCGCTTGGATTCAGGCTCGGGAAGTGGTGGAAGCCCCTTGGCTGAATAGCATACAGATGTCGTACGAGCAGTTCACAAGGACCTGAACAGAGGAAAGGCTCACCCTTCCGCTTCTCGTTCTCGACTTCGCGCCGAGTCAGGTGCTTTCCTTCCTTCAGCACGACTACCTGCGGCAGTTCGTCGCCTGCGTCCTCGTCCGCACTGCCTGGCTCGTCTGCGGGTCGCTCGGGGATGGCAGGTCGCTTGGGTATCGGTGGTCGGCCGGAACCATCGTAATCAAACTCGTCCTCGTCTTCGTCCTCATCGACGACGCCGGCTACTCTGTTTTTCAGCTTCTGGAGGAAGGCGGGAGTACGTTGGTCATATGAGATGCGTGAGGAGAGTTGGTGTCGGGTTAGTTCTCTGGGGGCCATTTCAGAGATGCAGAACTACTGTGGATGTCGGACTTGTAAGCGCTCAGCCACTGCCTGCTGCAGGCTCGCGGGTGTGACGGCCGGCTGGGAGCGCCGCCAAGCATCGTCAGTGGCCACATCCTTTACACCTCCCGGTGCTGTTCTACCCATATTCTGAATACCCATTGTGTTCTCGTTCAAAAGATCTGCATGTTTTTGCAACTGGGGATCGCTAGATTTGTGCTGCGGCTGCGCCCATATCGTCCATATCTCAAGCAAGTTCAGCGATAAGCCGCGGTTTCATTCCATCGGTGAGCCTCGACTCAATCTCAGCGACGTCAGCAACTCAATCAATCTTTAGAAGGTAGTCAACTTGAAGGAGGGTGAGCTCGACGACTCCATGGGCCATAAGTCAACTGCAGCTTCCAGAAGCTTGACCCGTGACTGTAGTCTGTAGTGCAAATTTTATGCGGCTGTCGAGCATCATTGTGTTCTGTGCACGGGTCAGATGAGAATGCAGAGCGCTCCATCTCTCACAGGAGTGGTGCCTTGGATCGCCGTGGCAAAGCAAGTACATATGGGCCATGGTACCCCGGTTTGAGCTTGAGCTTGAGCTTGNGGCATGCCATCGTTCACCGCGCGCTGTGGGAGTATATCACAGAGGTAAACGCGACTGAAGACGAGGCAGAACGTGAGAAATTACATCGAGAAATGTTCGAGACGTACGTGGCCTGCCCTCTGTTTTTATCGGTCGCTGACGATGGTCTATCTCCCAGTTGCCAGGAGATTTTGGCTGAAATGGTACATACCAAGGAAGGCAGTCGTGTCGTGCGAGAATTTCTGGTCAGGGGAAGCGCGAAGGTAGAGCGACTTGCACGTTCACGGAATTTTGCTGATGAAAACCTTCCAGGACCGAAAGCAAATCATCAAAATCATTAAACCCTACATTGAGACGATGGCAAATGATGATGAGGCCCAGCTCGTCCTCTTCACTGCGATGGACGTGATCGAGTGCGCCGCGTTCTTTCCTCTGTTCTGTCCAATGAACTCACAGATGCTACCCCCAGCGACACGAAGCTCCTCGCAAAATCATTACTTCCCTCAATCACCTCCATAGCGTCCAAGCTGCACGCAGTCTCTGCAGGCCGTCGTGCACTGCTATACCCCCTTGTGCCGCGCTCGCGACGGCACTTCACCCCTGCCATCATTGCGACTCTGGCGGAGACGGACGCCATCCGCGAACACACGAGCAAGAAGGAAACGGATGTGCGGGCGGCCGAAGTCCGTGCAGCAGTGAGCCCTGACCTTCTGGCCTGGCTCGAACGTGAAGGCGCCGAGGTCAGTCGCGAGACGGGCGGCAGCCTCGTCGTTGCTGAAGTCATGCTCGAAGCGGACGGAGGTAAAGACATTACTCAATTCATCCTCCTGGTGGGTACTGAAAATACGCTTTGCAGACAAAACAACTGCGATGAAGGCCCTCACCGCACCACTCACATCTTCATATCCCTCTGAAGACCCGATGCGCCCCCATCCGATTGACCTCCCGCATACGTCCCGATTATACAAAACGTTACTTCAGGGCGGTCACTTTTCCCAGTCGACACGTACCATCGAGACCGCCCCACGTTTCTCGGCGGTTGAATTTGCGAAAGTATTTGTCGAAGCTGCAGGCAAGGAGCATACGTTCGAGATGGCGAAGAGCGGCGGTGCATTCGTTGTCGCAGAGCTCCTAGAACGGATAAATAAGGAGGGGGACAAGGCCCTCAAGGCGAAGGTGAAGGGATGGTTTGCGAGCTTCGGCGAGGACGGGGGCGAAGGCGAAGGCGTCAGAGGATGGGGAGTTCTCATGGAGAAGATAGAGGCCCTACGCTAACGATGTCTTACAAGCCTGATGGTGTTTGGATGGTGTGCTCCATGAAACATACTATCTCCGTGATCGGCCCTCAATGCTCATTCTTCGTTGGCAGCGTACAGCACAGCGGAGGAGATTGCTTTCCTTGTTCACTTGCTCTTGCGTTGGGCTGCGTCTTCCTTATGTTCCAGTATCGCCGCCTATCGCCGCCCCCCTCGCTTGAGTCCTCAAGGCCTCAAAGTTGGCTGACGTTCTGCATTGAGGTGTCTTATCTCCAATCAACCTCGACCTGCTCCTCGAAGCAAAATACCAGCAAAAGTTGCTCAATAAGCAAATATAAATATCAGTCATGGATGAGGACAACATGACGTCTTCCGCGGCTAGTACAAGTCGGCGACATTCCGACTATTAATCAGCGTAACTGTATTGTTGGAGTTGGTCTGGGCGTGGCCAACTGGACCCACGCATGTAAACTGCTCCTTTGTAAGTTGATTGCTGAGCTCTTCGCAATAGGAATGCTTCGATTGTATGTCTTAACGCCTCGTTCTGGATCCGTTGGTCCGTCATCTGAATGGTGCGCGACCGATCAAAGCGATGGAGCCGCCGGTCCTTCGTTCTCGTCTCTATGAGCAGATGGGTTTCGTAGATTGCTCCGTCTCGTCGCATGTAGCGATGGTAAGATAGATGACGAGCAAAACCAGCACCTTATGTAATATTACGTAAAGTGGCGTGGGAACCGCCAAATATGCTGGCATCGACACCTATCGACACCCCATAACTTCCCATACCCCCGCGGGCGGGCACAGGCCAAGAAGATAATTCTGCATGGTGAGTACAGAGCATGCACATTAGTCTCCTTGTTTGATTTTACACATTCTGCATTAGATGTCTTNGAGATGCCCGCAGGTCTTGGCCGCNGCGCCGAGCTGGTCCTGTCACAGTAGGGCTGCCTCGAGCATGCCGTCGCACAGCGATGGAACATCGTCACTGTCGACGAGCTCAGCTAGCGCATCGGCCGGACCCACGAGGGCACCAATGCATGTCCCACAGATAAGGAGCTTGACCTGATGGTCTCGGAGGTGAAGCAGCAAAGCAGCTTGCAGTCTGCACATTGCAGCATCATGTCGCATTCCGTGCTCACGCTCCGCAGACCACTTCCCTGAGGATGAGGTCGAACCGTCTCGTGAGTGCCCTGTGCCCGCAATGCTGACAGAACACGGTGCTTTGTGCGGATACAAAGACTTGCACGAATGCATGCTACCATGCAGTTCCTTAGTCAGGTTACTTTTGCCTGTGAGATTCTGAAGGCAAGCTCGCTCTGCTTTTGACAGCTGCAGCGCTGGTTCCCAAGATTTACTAGTCTGTATTACTCTTTTTTCGTCAATAAAACATGTCGTGCAGCGCGTTCGAATTTGTCACGTGTTCTGGGCGCTTATGTCACGTGTGGGCGCTTACCCCGCCAAATGTCCCGAGGTCAAAAAGTTCAAAATGCAGGAAACAGCTCGAAATGCACAGAAAACTTGTTTTCGGAGGGTTTCAGTTCACATAAATTGTTGGCCTTATAACTCGATGAATATGATGAATTAAAGGATTATCCTTCCTGAAACTTGTAGCTATACATGTCTACTATACATCCCAGGAAGCAGAATCGCGAAACAAACACCTGCGGCGGAGGAGTAGGCATCGTCGTCGGGCGGCGCACCTGCTTACATAACACGTGCGGGATTCGCGTGTCATCTATCTTAGTATGGATGCAACGGTCTCGTGCTGAGACCGTAGATAAATCCGTATCGCCGCAAGCCGAATTAATCGAGCAAAATAATGGCTTGAGCAAGGATTGAACCCACAACATCACAGGATAGTAAATACACTATAGCCGCTGAACCAGGAGGGCTATGCATATTCCTTTGTCCATATTTATATGATGGGATGTCACTTCGACGGGGAGAATTTCAGAGATGTAAATGCCAAGGTCAGTGTAAAGACCGATATATCAGTCCCACTTCCGAGCAAACATATACCTGCCAACTCAACCTAAACCCAACCCCAACCCAACTGCCAACCCCAACCCCAACCCAGCCCATCCCAACCTCAACCGGTGTGCACGCAAATGAGAGTATTCAGTTACCGATAGATCTGTCTCACGGCTGATACTGATAGATCTGTATGATTTGAATATTAGGGCATGTAAAACTACATAGATAATATAATATTTTACTATTATCTCAAGCAATCTGCCTTAGTGGCTAAGCTGCCTACATTGTGCTTATGTTTTCTTATCGTGAGGCGTGGTTCGAGTCCCGCTCTGGCCTCTTTTTCAGCGGTAAAGGCTATGATTGTGGCTGTGCAAATACTCTGTACGGGTAGATCGTTAACGTGAGTATTTCTCTGGACTGATCCAACCGTCGTACTGAATACCTTCATTATTCCAATACGACTCACGTCCTCGTGATACCTGGTCTGGCCATTCACAGTCGCTATCGGCTCAATCAAATGCTCTTCTTTTATATCTCCTTGATAATCGTGCTCGGTCATCATTGGCCTCACCAGCGCTCCTCGTCCAACTATTTCGGTTCTCGATGCCAAACAGTTTGATGAGACAGGTACGGACGACGTCACGGAGATGCGGCGGCGCTTCGACAGCATGATCAAGTGGGGGCACGAAAACAACAAATTACTATCCACTCCCAGTGAGCTTTCCGTATGTTCGTATGATTCTCACCAAAAACTGAGATTCTTAGCATCTGAACTTCGCGTCGAGGAGCACAAGATGCCTGTCGATGGCGGCGAGATCACTGCGAGATGCATGATTTCCACGCTGACTGGAGGGAGCGCCGGTCCCTTCCCTCTCTTCGTCAATTATCATGGAGGAGGTGTGTTTGATCTGGAACTCATATTCTCAGCCGTTAAAGCTAATGCTTCATAAGGCTATGTTGTCGGCGGCCTAAGCACAGATGAACCCTGGCTGCGACAGATCTGCGTCGAGCAACAGGTCTCTGTTGTAGATGTCGATTACCGGTACGTGGGTCAGTGCTGTTATATTCGGCTATGTACCGTACCTTTCCCATACCACAGGCTCGGGCCAGAGTTTCCTTGGCCGTACTCGCACGAAGACTCGTACGCGGCGCTGAAATGGGTGCGTCACATTCATAGCTTGCATACACCCTGCTCGTAGATGTTAACTTTCTCGGTTTACAAGGCCGCAGAGAATTACATTCTCCTTCATGCAGATCTATCCAAAGGGTTCGTCATCTGCGGAACGTCTGCCGGTGGTGGCATCGCAGCAAGTTTAGCACTGCGTGCCCGAGATGACCCCTTCTTTCAAGGACGACCCTTGACCGGCCAGCTCTTGCAGATACCCGGGACCATCTCTCCGCTCAACGTTCCAGAAAAGTTAGCAGGCTTCATTTATTTTTCTGTATGGACATCTCAACGTGAATATTTACAATCAATCTAGATTCAAAGGGGAGCTGCTCTCCATGGACATGCCCTTGGATCCTAGATTTTTGGACAAGCACAGCAGGTTGCAATTCTACGGTGAGTTGAAGCTGCTTCAAACTATAAATTACCGCTTGATCTTCCCTTTTGTACCATCTGTGATGTGCGTCACGAAAGCGTCACGATCTCAGCCTCGCGGTGTTGTCCTGACTTCTTTGCGTCCCCAGACCTTGGATGTTAGGCGCAGTGACGATTAATCCTCGGGCAGGCGCACAACCGCCCGATGGCCCGAGGTACATTCCGAAGTTTGCACCAATACAGATGATACGTCCGCAGCAACAAACGCGCCACGTGGAGCAAACAAAGCATTTTTGTGGTGCGTCCCTCTACATATTTGGTCTCTGCCTTGCGCTTTGTTCATCCAACACGGACGTTTAGGGTGATTCATTGCGCGAGATGGAGCGCGGACGTTCAAGTTGCAGACGTTGATACAACGGAAACATGTTCTCGGTTGGCAATGGACGACCGCCTCGAGTGAATGAAAGCCGTCTGCTAGGCTGCTCCTCGTCGGACAACACACTGAAGGTGGGAAGGATACCGTATGCTGGCGCAAAGGATTGCGGATTGGAAGTAGCTCATGGCATCAGGGTGCCACTCGCCTCTATGGATTCGTGTTTGTATGAAAACACGATGTACGCCTTTCCAATGCCTGTCGCTCCGAAAGAATGAAAACTAAGTTGGATGACATGTTTTCAGCTGTTTCGTGTTTCGGCTGATATATCAGCTTTGAGTCATGTTTTTGATTGGCAGTGTGGGCTCATCTTTCGAGTTGCCTTCAAATACATCGCTGACGCACATCCTCAGAATGCCTACGTGTCAATCATACTATCTGCCGTCCCATCCTCCGACCCGACCCAACCCATCCTCAGACCGCCCTTACATGGGCATCAGTCAGATTGGATTGGGAAGATAGATCGGCCATCAGTCTCCGTCAGTTTCCTTTGCCCACTGCAATGTGAGTCGAAGTCAATTTTCCGAGAGATAGGAATACTAAGCAGATGGCATTGCTTTCAATTATCAGGTCCGTACACTCGGTTGATATATCAGCTTTTTTTTTGGGACTCAGTCAACTGCTCGTTTGTCTCTTGAATGATGCCGCCCGAAGTGACACACGTCGGGGAAGACATATGCGTTTCCAGCTCCACAATCACTGAGTTATCTGCTCAGCGCACTTCCGTCCTATCTCTTCCCGAGGATCGTGTTCGGTTATCATTGGCCGCCACAAGCGCTACTCTGTCAGCTATTTCGGTACTCGGTTCCATAGAGTCCGACGGAAAGAAGGAGGCCTTGCACCTTTCATCAGCGAGTCTTATTCCCAAGGTCTCGTGGGAGGGAAAGCCTCTACATACTTAAACTCAGGTCTATCGGGAAGTGCAGCGGTTATATTCGAGCCCATCTCAGAAGATCGCACAATGTCGCAATACGCCCATCTATCCATTATTGACCCAGAGTTTGCGGAGGCTTCCGCATCTGTCCCAATGCTGGACCCTCCGGATGACGTCGCGGAGATGCGCCGCCGCTTCGACTTTGTGATTGGGCTGGGAAACGAACGCAACCCGTTGCTGCTCCATCCCCGTAAGCTTTCTACGTGCTCGCACGATTCTGAAGAGACTGATCATGTTTAGCATCTGAACTTCGCGTCGAGGATCACAAGATGCCCGTCGACGGCGGCGAAATCACTGTGAGATGCATGGTGCCGACGCCGGGTGGAGGAAGCGCTGGTCCCTTCCCTCTCTATGTCAATTACCACGGAGGAGGTCCGTTTGGTTTGGCATTTATCTGCTCAGCTGTATAAACTGACATGTTACAAGGATGGACTATCGGTGGCCTAATCACGGACGATGCATGGCTGCGACAACTCTGCGTCTTGCCATCTTCGACGATGGCCATTACCTTTCTGTAAGTCTCCAACCTAGTTGATAAATTAGCTAAAAATATATGAGAGACTTGCCTGGTCACAGACCTTTCTGTGAGCTATTCACAGCTTCGAATTTTGCACTGAGACTCACACATGCATTTACAGCACCCCAGCGTAACAGCCTGAGCTATAGCTCTCACGCTTGCACGTCTTGTGACTGCCAATATCGACTGGAGCCAATATCTTGTGCTGGCTGCAGTGCAGGAACATTTTGAATGCACCAGCATGTTCTTCGCTCAGCTAATTTACGTGCAGCGCAGAGTGCAAATTCGCATGCCTCACGCATTGCGACTTATGCTTATTTATGCACATAGGTAGGACAGCAATAACTACAGAGCCACATCCATGCCCCGGCAGGCTTATTATAGTGCATATTTGGGGTGCCTCCTCCCCGGGAGGCAGCAGGGGCATTACGTCTCATTGGATGGCACTGGGGCAGCGGACATGGCGTGCAGGTGCCGGTTGCACCGCAGCCACTCTGACTTGAATGTTTGTACGAGAAGCTTGTCTGTAGACAGTTACATCTGTTTTTTTGAAGGGAAAGTTGAGTGCTACAAGATGTACGAAGGTGCATACTGTGAACTCACAAACAAGATTCAGAGTGCTAAAATGTCACGCTTTGGTCCGAACAAACAAAGATCTCAGCGCATCGACTGCAGACTGATATGCAAGGCACTGTAACACAGGGCCCGTTGCTATCGTCCGGGTTGTTCAAAAAATGTCTATGATACCGTCTAAAATCCAAGAATATTGGGTGACTTTCTGTGGGCTTTTATTCACTGCATAGAATAGAATAATTGAGTTCGCCGAGATGCCGACTCTACACGAGATGAGGAACAGGCAGATCAGGTCTTGACCCCCTCGAATAAACCTTGCATAAACGAAAGTCTGTAAGGGGGGTCCGACCCCCCCGAATAGATTTGACAGACCAGAATAAACTGCATATGGGAAGGTTCGTTGATACGCGAAGCTATGCGAGCTCATTTCGTCCTTATATGGCATTCCCTCATCACAATTTGTCCTCTCAATAAAAGGTTTGTGGTCTATTTCTTCGACGCGATGGAAGAGAGTCAACTGGAATAGGACGGAGTTCTGAATGATTCAACCTCTGTTCTATTGACGACGAATAACATTTTGCCCACAGAAAGTCACCCAATCTGTTTGTCTGGCTGTCTTCCGTGAGTTTGCTTATCATTGTGCTCCATGTTTCGCTTCATTGTTGTCACCTTCATCTGGACCACTCTCACCTGACTGATTTCTAAATTGAGTGACCGTGTTTGTCCTCAGTCTCTTGGCGAAAAGTTGTGTCATTGACTCAATTTCCACAAAGTACTAATCTAGTACTTGCACACCTCAACAGATGATGTAGGTCACTTGAGCTGTAGCCTATGGTCCCAGAAATATGTGCCATTGCAGTACCGTGCTGCTCTTGCTGTACTGTGCTGCTGTTGCTAATTGTCCGCAAGTCACATGTCACAGGCCTTCTGTTGCTGGTTGGTAGGACGTTGCGCCTGTCACGCTATGCCCCTCCGTTGGTATCATACAAGTGGCTACAGTACGTACAATGGAAAAACAAGGAATCATGTGGGTGCGCATCCTCCACAAGCCACTGCATTGCCCGCAGAATATTTCTCTGCACACATTTATATGCAGTACTCCCTAGGGTGTTCGAGGCTCTTCTGCAGTCCTCTCTGCTCATTGCATTCAGCATGTTTTTTCTCCTCAATCTCCAGCTCCTCCTCAATCTTCAACTCCGCTCGGACCGGTTGGCAGCTGTCACGTCGTGCATTCTCAAGCATGCCAGACTCTTCTGAAAATCTCTTCAACTATTCATCGGGATGCTGGATGTAAGTCTTATATCCATGTTCCTCTCTGGCATATGTCTCACCCGTAATATCGCACATTCAGCATCAATGATAATCTTCGACTTGCAGAGCGCAGACGTGAGTTCGAAGTCGACGAGCTTTGTCGACTTGCGGCGCAGTCTGTCGGTCGGAGGCCTCAAGACATTGACACATTTGTGAAGCTCGCTGAGGGCAGCTTCAACCGGATTTTCCTCATCACCATGCATGACGGCTTCCAGATGGTAGTCCGCATCCCATACCCCATCACGGTCCCCAAGTTCTATGCCATCGCTAGTGAAGTGGCCACAATGCGCTTCCTCCGTGCCTCTGGACTGCCTGTTCCTGAGGTTTACAACTACTCTCCTTCATCGGACAATGCTACGAAGATGGAGTATATTTTTATGGAGTTCATGAGAGGTACGAAGCTCAGCGACGTGTGGATGGAGCTGGAGGAACCGGATATTGCTTCCGTCTTGCGTCAAATTGCTCAGTTGGAGTCTCGCATGATGTCGATTCCCTTCTCGGCTGGTGGAAGCCTCTACTATGCTGACAACCTGGAGAAGGTAGCAGCAAGGACGGGCATTCCGCTCAACGATGAGGGCTTCTGCATTGGTCCAGATGCTAGGCTGCATATGTGGTACAGAAGGAGGTCACAGCTCGACGTAGACAGGGGACCATGTGCACCACTCTCTGCCTTTTCTTTCCTTGAACTTTCCCGAACTAATCGGGACTATAGACGAAAGCCCAGAGGCAGTGCTCGTAGCAGCAGCAAGCAAAGAACAAGTGTATCTGGAATGGTTCGGTCGACTGCTACTACCTTTTCAGCATGAAAGAAGGGAGGCTTACGGGTACGGGGAGCAGTCACTGTCGGACCACACCAAGAATCTAGAACGCTACCTTCTCATCGCACCCTTGCTCATCCCCAAGAAGTCATCCCTCTATAATTTCCATATCCGTCATCCTGATCTCCAGCCGAGCAATGTCATCGTGTCGACCTCATCAGGCTCCAACCACTTGAAGATCGTCAGCCTGCTCGACTGGCAGCATGCCCCGGTCCTATCCCAGTTTCTCCTCACTGGTATACCAGGTCACCTGCAGAATTACGATGACCCGGTCTCGCAGGATCTCATCCCACCCTCACTGCCGGCGAACATGGACAAACTGGACCAATCCGAGCAGATCGACGCGATTGGACTCTACCACCGCTGTCTCGTCCACTTCCACTACGTCAAGAACACCGAGGAGTACAACAAGCTCCATCACGATGCCTTGTCGGACCCGGTGTCCACATTCATCTGCTGCCTTTTCGACCAAGCCGGTGCTCCATGGGAGGGTGAGACTCACGTGCTGCAGGCTACGCTGATAGAGGCAACAGAGACATGGGAGAGGCTTACAGGGGGGGGTGTGCCATGTCCAGTCGAGTTCGAACCCGAGGACCTGCACAAAACGAAGAAGCTGAGCAAAAAGCTGCAATTAGCTGATGAGAATTTCGAGGCATGTCGAGGCATGGTTGGTTTCGAGACGGAGACCTGGGTGTCCAACGAACACTATGAGATGGCCATGGCCCTCGCCGAGCTGCTAAAGCTGAAGGTGTTAACAAGAGTCCCGGAGGGGGAAGTCCAAGCCAAGACTGAGGCGAATTGGTTCTTGGATGATATGGATGAGGAGAATTACATGTAATGAATCTATTCCATGGTGTTGTTTATTTCATTGCATGCTATTGTATATACATGTTCAATTGACCATCGTTCAAGCCCTGTTGGAGGAAAAACTTCCTTGCATCCTTCAGCTTCAATTCATAGCCTGTAATGAACAATATAATAACAAGCCAAATAAAAGTCTATGATCTAGAGCAAGGGGCGGCACGGACTTTATTTAAGAGTACTAGGCCCCATTTTTTCGAAAACCGGCCAAAGGCCATACCCACCCCCCCTACCCCCAAAAATTTTATTTATCATGATATTTTAATGGGCATACCACCCATCCCACCCCCTAAAATTCAGGTTTTTCGGGCTTTTTATAGTAGATTCAAGAAAATAGCATTATACATGAGTGCACCGACCTAATGAACATGCAAGAGGCATCAAGCTCCAAGAGTAAAAGCATCTGCAACCTTTAGCAGGCATAATCACATCGTCAGTTTCAAAGTTGGGTAAGGTGCTGCCATGGACCGTATTTTATTTTCCTTTTACCTTGGACTTATCATTTCTTTTCCTCTACGATGACACCTCCCATCCATCTATTGATCTATTGATCTATCACTTACTGTCATCGTTTCCTTCACTGATCAATCAGACTGCATAGCCTCCGATGGATCCATTGCCAGTTCCTTCAATGGATCCATTGCTATTCCAATTGCTGTTCCCATTACCATTACAGTTCTTGTTTCTGTTTCCATTCCTGTTTCCACTGCTATTCCCATTGCCTATCGTACAGTATATAAACTCTATGTACTTGGACTTGTAACACTAAGTTTATTCTCCTTGTATTCTTGTATCTAGCTATCCGCAATAGTAGCTTGATTCGCTGAGCTCATCTTCACTCCTCACCTCTCTCAACATCCTCTACTCTTCCTCATTAAGGGTCGGGCCTTAGCATTAAGGCTCCAACCATTTTGTTTATTTACTATGTATAAATGGTTTTTACTATTTCTTTTTACTATTTATTTACAGGGTGCCTTGAAAATGTAAAATATATAGTAAACTAAAGGGTAAAGG
>SFCI01000936.1:0-13218 GCA_004681135.1 Hericium alpestre | reverse complement strand
ACTGTGGTTTTAGATGCAAGCCCTCCACGATGTAGTGAAGGCAGGCTACGTTCGCTACATTGGGATGAGTTCCTGCTATGCTTGGCAATGTATGCGTCTTCCTTTCTGATCTGTTGGCTTAATATTGACGTCCCCCCTTGCAGTCCACGTTATGCAGAGTGAGCCACTTTACTTGACCACAGTTGCAAGCCGCTGACAGCTACTTGACCTTTGCAGACTACGCGATCAACAACAACCTTACTCCGTTCATCTCCATGCAGAACCACTACAACCTCCTGTACCGTGAGGAGGAGCGCGAGATGATGCCGACTCTTGAGGTAATTGTCTTTCTCCCGCGCAACGCATCTGAGTTGACTGTCCAATCACTGTAGCACTTCGGCGTGGGCTCCATCCCATGGTCCCCCTTGGCCCGTGGTCAACTCACTCGCCCATTCGGCGAGAATACACTGAGGACCGGCACCGACGTGTACGTACGAGACCTCATCCATTCATGCTCTGCGCTCACGTTCCCCTCAGGTGGGCAAGCATCTACGGCACTGGTGCCGCACAGAAGGCCGTCATCGACCGGTAAGTCCTCATGAACACTGCGTCCCTGTCCACGTCTGATGATCCCGTGTCACAGCGTCGAGGAGCTCGCCAAGAAAAAGGGCGTGAGCATGGCCCAGCTCTCGCTTGCGTGGATGCTGCACAAGGACGTCGTTTCCGCGCCCATCATCGGCACGACCTCCATCGCGAAGCTGCATGACCTTATTGGTGCTCTCGACGTCAAGCTCTCAGAGGAAGAGATCAAGTATCTCGAGGAGGCCTACCAGGCCCGCTCCGTTCTCGGTCACTGAGGGATTTCCCGTAGTCGACATTAGTTTGATCATTTGTATTTGCTGGATGTACTGTTGATAGCCAATAGCAGTGTGGCATGACTACGCACCCCTTGGTCTCCGAGTAAACCTTACACAGAAGATGGTCATGATCCCTCGGCGGAGGGAAACTATACCTTCATCTGAACACCTGGTATGGCCAATATTGGCCACCCGAAGACTATACGAGGAAATAAGCAAGCATGCAGTTATTTTAGACAACTTAGGGATCACGACGCTCCTTCCTTGAGATCAGCTTATACAATTACACAGCTTCTATCTTTTGCTTCGGATTTCGTTCTACAGGCCTTACGACCAAGTCTCCACTTCTTCAATTCAACGGGAGGCCGCAGACTTCACAGTCAGTCCCACTGCCCGTGTTCTCGAATGTACAATGAGGGCATATGCGGATGCCCCCGCCGCCGGCTGCCGCTGCTTGGTCGAACAGCTCAGGTGGGATGTCTTCATCCATACGGTGCGAGGAGCCAGGAGCTGGCAGTTCGGGCCGTGGAGGCGCTGTCCATATCCTGTCAGACGCATTTTTTAATTAGTTAGAAGAGCAACAGCTTACGAGCATGTTCGCGCGCGAACGTCATCAGCGTCTGCCACCCGTCTGTGGCGATCAGCGGGTCGAGTACTGTCGGATCGTCGAGGCTCGGTGCTGAGGCAACTCGCGCGAGTACTTTCATGTCGTCCTGCAGAAGTCATATGCATAAGCAAACGCCAAAACAACTGCATTAATGCCTGCTCTCACCGCCGAGAATAGTCCCGAAGTCCCCAAAAATATGATCAGATGCCAGTCGCTGAGCCATTTCATCACCTGGAAGCGGCGATGAGTATCGTGATCCTGGCTACTGTGCTGGATCTCAGGTGCGTGGAGGTCGTTGAGGGTCCGCAAAACAGCCTGGATATTCTGGTCTTCTAGTCCAGGACGGTTTTCGATGGGGAAGTTGCTGGATTTGAACAGAGGAGATGGGTTCTGTGGGAAGCCATGCGTGACCTGGAAGATTGGTGTCAGACCGAATACATTTCGAGTACCGGAATAAGCCTACGTTGACGAGCAGATACTCTACTGGGAATGCCGGCTTCGCGCTTTTCTTGACCTCCAGATTATACTCATTCCGGTATCGGAAGAATACGTCTGGCACGTATCTAGTTGCGTCGCCGTCCTCACCCCTGTTCTCTTCCTTGACCCGCATGATACCAGGATCGACGCTGGCCTCGATCATGTCTGCTTGTACCATGGATTCCGCTTGTTGTGACGCCTGATACGCTGAAATATCGACTGCACCATCTGCAGTTCCGGTGAGGACTGCAGTAACCAGGCGGGAAGAGAAGGTTCCTGTAGGTGATGACTTTGAGGGCGTCGGATGAGCGACCTGCATGTGGGCGGCGAACATGACCTCGAGCGAGGACAGGAAGAATGAATTGGCGTGGCGTTTGTACACGTTTTTGGTCCGGTCTTCAGGCGTTGGATCAAGGTCGGTGAAGACGTATCCGACGATGGTGAGAGGCGTAGCCAAGTTGCTTGCAAGCTCCTTGATGCGTGGCTCGTCCTCCCATGGAAGGCCAAGCGACAGACCGTCAAGCTCACCCTCCTGTGGAGTTCGTGGATTGCTTCCACGACGGCTTTGACACCCATTGGGACTTTGTCGTAGGGTTCGTATCGGCCAATGAGCCAACCGAACCGCTGCAGACCAGTTACTCTCCAAGCCTGCAAGAAACGATCGACAACCTCCATGGAAGCAATCTCCAGATGGTCCACCATCCTGAATGGTTGGCTCTGCAGAGTGATTGCAGACGGTTGGCATGCTGTACAGATTCCTGTCGGCCAAGGAGGGTGGCTGCCCGTAGGACAAGGCACTTTCACCTTGTAATCCGGCACCGTCAACGGCGGAAGAGAAGCAGCCGCTGTGGATGAAGTCTTTGGCAGAAGTTTACGGAGATATGCGTGGTATGACAGGTGCTTGATGTTGTGTTCTTGGTGATACGAAGCCTCGTATGGCTCGAGAGGCATGCAGTGGTCACACATGCCGTTCGGGCCATGTTTACAGAAATTGGGGTCCCTGCCTCGCGGAATCTTCCCGTCCTTTGTGCGCCAGTATTGATCAACAGCATCCTCGACCGCGTTCTCCCATGGCTTGCTGGGAGCTACCACGGCTGAGCGCGTGCTCTCTGGAACGATAGCAGGTTGTTCTTGAGTAGCGCTTGTAGACGGCCGTTGCTGATATGCGACGAATATGAGATCGCCATGACTAGACACTGAATCAGAATACAATAGGTGAGACAAGGTGGATAACATACCGAAGGCCCAGGTTCTGCAGGTTTCTGCCTTTGAGTGTCGAGACTAGCACCTCGTTGCCTCGGGGCTGATTGGAGATCGTGAGAGTAGATGGGTCCGCATCGACGGTCGTTTCTAATATCTGCGGGAATGTCAGGACCTATTTTCGCCTTTCACGATGGCCCATACCTTGGACGCGAGGACAGAAATATCTGTCTTGGGTTCCAATTCGAACCGAAAATTACCGTCTCTGGATCTAACTCGTACCAGCTATACATCGATAATTGTTAGCAAGGGATAAGACTATGACTTGGAGACTTACCATCGTCGTTTTTGTGGTTACAGCTACTGTGTAGAGATGAAGGACGCGTCCTCGCTCGACGCGTCATTGCACTTGCTGACAAATCCTTGCTGCCTCCAAAAACAGAAGCTACCCCCGGACTGGCCAACTTGGCGGGAATTCCGAATAACGTGAATAGACTTTGCAGTCATGAATTCGGAATTCCCTCAGTTTGTGATGCCAGGCGAAGATGAACTCGGTGGCTGTCCACGTCGTTCAGGACGCGCCGTAAATCTCGACAGGTGCTACCAGACGTCAGAAAAGCAGAGTGTACTTCTACCCGTGTATGCAAGAGGATCGGAGCATCCCCTATTGGACCCCGTGGGGTATCCTTGACGTAAACACGTCCTGTTTTAATCCTCATCGTATCCTCGAGTACCAGCCAGCAAAAGACGCGTCGAGATGAGCAGCGACCAAGACACGAAACCTGCATAATGCGTCGGATGTTCCAACGGACGCAAAGCACCGTGGAGCCAGGAGTGTGGCTGTGACGCGACTTGGTATCGTATAAGGTAGACGTCGCGCAATCTTGTGTCTTTATTGCGAATCGAGACTACACTGAGATCACCATGCATCACCGCGTCCTCGCGTTACAGCATCATAAGCCGCGCGACAGACCCGCTGATGGTTTAGGCTTCCATCTGACGTCCTTCTGCCATGCTCTCACTCAAAAGTGAGCAGGTCTCAGGCGAAGAAGCCTTCCACGCCTCGTTCGACTCCTCGAGCATTCAGGCTGAATTGGATTTTTGGGAGCATCTCAGTTTCACCTTTGATATGGACCCTGATGATCAGAGCAATCCGCTCGGTGGNAACGACAAGGGTCGAGGGTCAAAACCTTCCAGGAGTCGCTCCGTGCGTACGTCGTCTGACGGGATTAATGCCGCTGCAGGACCCAGTAGGGTGAGTNTCGATGCAGCTTGTTGGTCATATCCCCGTCTAACATCCTGCCCTTCGCGCCTAGACAGCCGNNCCGGGTGACAATCACAATCCTCATGTGGCTCAACATACTCTTCCAGGCATGCCTCCTGTAAATACAGCGGAGGGCTATGAGGCGCTGGCTCGCGCTCTACGTGCTCTGCAGGATGCATACCCTTATCTTCCCCANCAGCCTGGCTTCCCCTCTATGTCTGCTCCNCCAGATCCATCATCATACCCGCCACAANTCCCCCAGAATCTGTATGCCCAGATCCCTTGGCTGCAGGCCTCTCTAGCCCAGCAGCAACAACCAGCCCCACAGCAGTTCCCGTCATCTCTACCGCCATTTCCATTTGGGGCTGGTAACCAATTTGCCCCGCCTCCCCCGCCTCATATAAACACTCAGCTTGGGCAGCCAAGCTTCCCGGCTTCGACATCCGTCCCAAATTCGGCTACTGGCGAAGGTCCTACAGGTCTGAGTTCCGGAGAGAACGAGTCGGGCCTTGCGGAAGAGAAGCGGAGGCGAAATACTGCAGCGTCCGGTGCGTGTCTTACCGTTCTTTAATTTCAGGGTGTCGGCTGAAAGCGTACCAGCTCGCTTTAGGGTAAAGAAGAAGCAGAAGACCCTTAACCTCGAACGAACCGTTTCAGACCTCAGTGGGCGGGTGGACGAGCTAGAGCAAGAGGCGGCGGACTTACGAAAGGAAAACATCTGGTTAAAGGAAATCGTCATGCTCAAGAGTAGAGGGGCGAACGACCTTTTCAAGAGAGATACCCAGGCCGACGCGGATGATGCGGACGAAGAGGAGGAGAAAGAGGAGGAGGAGGAGGAGTCTGGCGGTAAAGGTGAAGGGAGCAGTAAGAAGTCCTGACCGCCATGCTCATGATCTAGATGTCTTGGAACATTATATTTCTAAAACACTATAGCTCTGCATCTGTAAAGTCGCATTTGTCAGTTGTATCGCTATCGTCGCAATACCTACCGTAGTCATGAAGTTCATTGGTTTCTACGCCTTGTACGAATATTGTAAGCGCCTTGCACAGCGCAACCGAACAACGGTCCTTAGGCGCTTGTCTGTATTCCCACGCTTCTCTCTTACTACGATGTCATTTGGACGACCACCTTCGATATCTACCGGCTTCAAAGTATCGCCTCCTGACCGTGGCTCATTCCCTCTCGACCATTATGGTAAATAATTGCACAATTCTGTGATATTTTCTCATCGCCGACGCGATGGAAATCTTTCTCTGCGACAGGGGAGTGCAAGGAGACCATGAAGGCCTACCTGCAGTGCATGCGCAAGAACTCGAGCACTTCGACAGAATGCCGGCACTTAGGACGAGATTACTTGAACTGCCGCATGCAGAAGTGTGTTCCATTAATTCTTTGAGATGACTTATTCGCACTAATTCTTCCGGAAGGGGGCTCATGGATCGCGATGAGTGGAAGAATCTAGGTTTGACGAATCTCAAGAACGATACTTCACCACCAGAGAAGAACGACAATTCACCACCAGAGGGCAAGACTAGCACTCCAGATCGTCCAACATGATGTTGCATGCACTCATAGTCAATACCACGTTTCGTACACACCTCCTCTGCAATTCTATTTCACCCTATGACAGACACGAAAGATGAAACCCTCCCTATGGAAGCCAAGTCTCATATGGTGCGAAAGCACGTAATTTTGGTTCTTTCTACACTTTCTGTGCGCGTTTGGCAAGTGCGGGCGAGCCTTCCTTCAACCGGGTCCAGTCATGTGCGTCGATGCATGCTTGACGGGAGAGAAGCACGGCCGGTGCTGCACGTTCGCGCATATCGGATTCGTATTGCGCCAGCTCGGCCTCGAGCGTCGATGGATTCTGTTGCGCTCTTTGCAGCATAAGGCACATGTTGTAGGCGTCTGTGATGCCGTGGTTCGCAGCTCTGCCAAGTACTCGGAGCATGAGCCTGTGTACTCGAAGGAAGCGAAGGCCCTTCTTACTGTCCGCGAAACATGGTCATCGCATGCGCTGCGTCTCCTATGAGTGTCACCCGGCCTCTTCCGTCCCACTCCAAGCATGGCCAGTCCTGCTCTTATGTGAGTTCTTTTAGCTCACGTACAAGCCCTTTAGACTCACGGCGAGCCTGACTTCAATTACTTTGGTATCGTCAGGGATGTTGGTGATGGCAGATCTCATTGGCTCCGCCATGCCCGCGCCCCGACGCTTCATGTCTGCAAGCCGCTCTGCGTTTGTGGCTTTCACTTCATCGTCGGGTGATTTCAGGGGCCACGATACGTTGATTTGTATAGTATAATATGATCCTCCATTCGTCGCAGGCGTGTCCAAGATCGAATACCCTGCAGACCCACTTGTTGTCAGTTACTGAAGTCGTCGCGCTGCAAGACACTCACAGATAAAATCGTTGGTCTGTGGGTTGGTCCCTTGGAACAGCAAAGGATCGATCGCCCGCAGAGGCTCAACAGCGCTTTCCGTAATGCGATAAGAGACGCCGATGAATCGTATAGGTAGTTGCTGCAGGTGGTACGTATCCGGTAGCAGCTGTCTCCGCACGTATGATTTTGACCCATCCGCACCAACTAGCAGCGACCCTTTGTACGAGCTCCCATCCGTGAAGAAAGCAATGATGCCATCACACACTATTTCGAAGCGAGCGAATGTCTTGTTGAACTGATCCGGGGGGTAAGCAATTATCAGCGATCAATGGCTTGAGGGTTTTATGCTAGCTTGGCGCTATATACCTGGATGTCTATGTCCTGCATGAGCAGCTGTCGAAAGCTCTCTCGCTTTAGACGAAGGTTTCGATTCGGAGGTATTTTCCAGACGATCTCTCCTGTACATGCGTTCAGGTAAAGAAAGTTTGCTTTATCGATCCTTCTGCCCTGTTCAGGATCAACTTGCGTGTCCAGTATCTTCTCATGTAGGCTCTCGTCCAAGGTCTCATACAGGGTGCCCAAACACCAGTGTAGAGTTATTCCCCTGCGTTCGCAAATCGCTGTTAGCCATCTATCGTATGGTCGCGAGTGGGTGGGGATGCTGAAACTGACCAGCCCTGACCTCGTGCCCCGGCGTCTCCATCTCTTTCGAAGATGAGGTAGGGGATCCCACGCTGTAAAGATAGTCAACCCTTCGTTCGCCATCCAAGGATAGAGCGGCCGACCTTCTTCAAACCTTGAGCAAGTGTCAAGCCAACGACTCCAGCACCAACGATGAGGACGGGCAGCATGGCGAGGGCGTCAGCGTTTCCCGCCCTAGCCCCGAATGACCTCTTTAAACCCTCCGGGCTCGCTGCGTGGCAAGTTACATAAACGGTATATGTTCACGGCAGTTTTGTGGTTCATTTTGTTCGAGATCGTCTTCCTATTGCCTTAGAGGGGAAGCATCTCCACCTCGAGACGCTGTGGTCCGGCCACCACAAAGTCACCTAGTCTCCGTAGCTGGGCAATAGGTTTATAGGTGGGCTAAACGGAGGCAGATCGAATTAATTATTTAATATCGTAGCGCGTAGCTGACCTCAAACAGAAGACAATCGTTCTGTAAAAGTCACCGATCCATCCGTTCGTTGAATCATCTAATCTGATTACTTTCACTTCAACAGAATCATCGCGCTCCGTGGATCACCAAACTCACATCGCTGAACGAGATTCACAGCTCGCCGATGCAACTGATCTGTATTAGGCTCGTCTACGCATCGTGGCCCCTTCTCGCAGCTGTCAAGCAGTCATCCTCGAGCCCCTTTACCCAGATGACCTCTATGCCGGCATCCTTCAGCTTCTGGGCGCTTCGCAGTTCACGAAGTCATCTGGTTCGCCGACACCAATGAAGCACCTGCGCACACCGGCAGCGATGAGCGCATCTGCACAAGGCGCCAGACCGGACGTACGGACGGAGCAGGGCTCGAGTGTGGTGTACACGTCCGTGTGGCGAAGGAGCTCGTCCAGGGTATACGCCGGGTAGGCGGTAGGGGGAAAGCGAGCCTCGAGCTCTTCGCGCGACAGCTGTCGCGCTTTCTGCAGCGCATTGGCCTCTGCATGGGTGTTTCCTGGGAGCTCGCGCGAGTAGCCAGTGGACAGGACTACCGGGGAATCGGCGTCGGACGGGAAGCACGTTACGAGGACGCATCCGACGCAAAAGGCTGTGGGAATCGGCTCGCACTTGGCGGCCTCGTCCAGCGCTGCGCGCATATATTTGAGATTCTCTGCGAGACCTGTATTTCACATGATTATTCGTACACAGTGAGACTGGACGAGTCGACGAACCGAGGTCCATGGCGGAAGGAATGATTCAGATGAGTGGTTGCCGCCACCGGGGAGGACCGGGTGGTGCCGGCTCAGGCGAGGGAAACTCCGCGCTTGCAATTGGCCTGCCAACAATTCCTCTGTCCTCAGACCTCATCGTCGTCCCCNTCCTCCGTCACAGCGCCGGGCTGCCCTTCACCTCCATGGCTACCGTCCACGCCGCCAAAAAGTACGCTACCTTGTCACCGACTGTGCGCACGCTCGCCTCCGGCGTGCCCAGCGCGCCCTCGGTCAACCTCGCTGCCCGCGCTGTCGCGTCGGGCATGGTCACGGCCATGGTGCAGCTGGCCCCAGGTCCGACTCCCCAGCGGAGTGGACTGGCGGATACAGGGCCTCTTCAAATGGCTTCATCAACAAGTCGTACATCACCAGTAAGTGTCCTAGGACCTAGCCGCCGGACGGCCAACTGAACGGTAAATTTCATAGCGCGGAACGTCGGTGCCTTCCAGCCCCGTCTTCTCCACACGTCTGCCCCCGTCAAGGATGCTCCGGAAGTTCCTGACTTCAGCCCATACACGGCGAAGTCCGAGCCCAACAACCGCGCGCTCTCGTATTTCATGATCGGCTCCATGGGCGTGCTGTCCGCCTCCGTCGCGCAGTCCACCGTCACCGAGTTCCTCAGAACAATGTCCGCGTCCGCCGATGTGCTCGCGCTTGCTAAGGTCGAGGTCGAGCTTGCCAGCATCCCTGAGGGCAAGAACGTCGTCATCAAATGGCGCGGCAAGCCCGTGTTCATCCGCCATCGCACGCAGCAGGAGATCGAGGAGGCGCGCTCAGTCGACTGGAAGCACTTCCGCGACCCTCAGCCGGACGAGGACCGCGTCAAGAAGCCCGAGTGGCTCGTCATGCTCGGCGTCTGCACGCACCTGGGATGCGTGCCCATCGGTGAGGCGGGTGATTACGGAGGATGGTGCGTAATGGGATCTGGCGTGTTCTTCCCTACGTCGTGCTAATTATTCTCCATTCCAGGTTCTGCCCGTGTCACGGCTCCCACTACGATATCTGTGAGTCGCGTCCTGTGATGCCATGCGCCATGACTGACACATTTAATTTTCCAGCTGGTCGCGCACGTAAGGGACCTGCTCCTGTAAGTGACTTAGTTTGGCATGGAAGCATTCAGTCGCTGACAGAGATGATCCCGTAGCTGAATCTCGAGATCCCTCAGTACGAGTTCAGCGAGGCCGACGAGAAGTTGGTTATTGGTTAAAGGATCTGTCTTGGCACTGGAGATAGGTTTTGCGTACGGCGGCCCGTAAACAAGAAATCAGATGGATATGGAGATGTATCTGCTGATTCCTCAATAGAAACACTTTTACCACTTTCTGGACCTCGCGTCTTGTCTATCCGAGGTGCTCGGGGCGTTTCCTCCGTCGCGCTCTTATTGTCAACCGAGGCTGAAGAACGACCGGTATTGACAACTACAATCCTTTAGAAGGAGGATTTTGAGGTTGTATATGCTGCATGAAAGGCATGTATACATGTTGCTTACTATTGGCGCCCGGCCAATATGTTGGTTGAGGCATCTGATCACATTTTTAGGAATGTCGTGACTATTATCGGCGGTGAGAGCAGGCTTAAGTACAGCTGCTTCGTATTTACTTATGTATATCACTTCTGCAGGACGACATGAAAGTACTCGTGCGAGTTGTCTCAGCACCAAGCCTTGACAATCCGACAGTGCTCGGCCCGCTGATCGCCACAGACGGGTGGCAGACGCTGGTAACGTTCGGGCCGGAACATGCTCGTAAGCTATATTTTATCCAATTCATCAATGTGTCTGACGGGAGATGGACAACGCCTCCACGGCCCGCACTGCCAGCTCCTGGCTCCTCGCACCGTATGAATGAAGACATTCCGCCTGAGCTGTTCGACCAAGCAGCGGGAGCCCGCAGTGAGGGTGGGGGCGGTGGTATACGCATATGCCCTCATTGTACATTCGAGAACACGGGCAGTGGGACTGACTGTGAAGTCTGTAGCCTCCCGTTGAATTGAAGAGGTGGAGACTGGGTCGTAAAGCCTGTAGAACGAAGGCCGAAGTATGTACCCAGGACCACGATACGCATGCCGCTTCCAGGTGGTGAGATGGCTCAGCGACTGCCGCCGCACCGCGTCAAGAGTGCTCGTCCTGCATGCCGAGTCATAAACAGCATGTTTATAAATGCGGGTAAGCATTTGGCATTAACATAGAAATCAAGTTTCTGATGCACTGAGGACTTTTGCGCTTTCCGACTCAAGCGATGCCATCGACAGTTCTTGTTAGATCTGATCACTCATCTTGCCGGTGAAAAGAATATTGATTTGCAGTTCTCCAGGTGGATGAATCGCGTAAGTAAGCGTCCGACTCGCCTTGTCTGATCCTTGCGAATTAACGTTACCCATCCTCGTCCACAGCAATTGGAGCCTGAGACCGAATTCGGAAACACCAAGTCAAGACTCAATCCAATTTATCCTACATAGGCGACGAGGGTACTCGATTTTGTCCAGTACTCGATTTTGTCCAACTCATGGCATCCGACGTGTAGCAATGAATTATAGGTAGGTCAGCGTTATGTACGCCTCCTCGCACCATGCGGACCTTCTCGACGTGGTCGCAGGCCGTCACAGGCGGGTCGGCCGATTCCGTCGTTGGTGTTTCTACTTGAGTTTCTAAATGATCAATGCATGCGCGAGCAGACTGGATCCAGGATATGCTAGGCCATTATAGTAATGCCTGGATGGACGCGTTGCGTATAAAGGCGAACATTTACATGACGAAGGATTCAACATGAATAACATCACCTACTTTGCCGAAAGCGTCGACAGCGCCGAGAAGACCGTGCTCTAAACAAGTAGTTGGGTTGACTAGAATGGATGTGATGTGGTTTAGGTTCGGACGCGGATCCGAGGAAGAAGGATTCCATTCCAGCTGTTCTCGTATTTCTCTGTTTTATTCGGCTGAATGGTCCTTGACTTGGACCGCCATGTCGCCCAAGTCGCCGATTCCAGGTGGATGGCCCAGCTCGTCGCAGCTCACGCTCAACACCAGCAATGCGTCCTTCCCGCCCGACGCTCAGAATGGCGATATTGCCCCAGCAGAGGCCACCGTCGGCCATCCCGACTGCCCGCCCAGCCCGATGTCCTTGCACACCACGACCCCGACCTTGAAGGACGCAGGCCCTGAGCGACGCTGTTCTTGCAGCATGGTATTTCTCTCTCTCGTCGTCTGTGCAAGCCCGTCGACTGACTATATGCGCAGATGCCTGCCAATCATTCATGCTCTCCTGCAGTAGGTCTTCCCGCCCATTTTTCCCTACCGTTCCCAACCATGCTGTCCCAGGATGCCTCGTCGTCTTCCCATGTCCGTAGAGCCGTTTCCTTTGCCGACAGCATTGACACCGCACAAGGCCACTCTCCTCCGACTGCTTTTCCGCAGAGTAATGGTGGTGAAAAACATGACACGCCTACTGAATTGCCTGTTGTCCGTTCACGCAAACCTCGCATGACTGACGCCCTCCCTACCCCGCCTCCCTCTGCCATGTCTTTCTGCTCAATGGCTGCTGTCTCTCCTTTTATCGTCTGCACTTCCCCTCGCCCAATTCCCGAGCTCCCATCCCTTACTCAATCCCTCTCGACCGCCGCTAGCAGTACTGCGGTTTCATTCACGCCCTCCGCTTCCTTCGCTGCTTCATCCAGTTCTCCGTCTCAGTCCCTTCAAATCGTCACCGACGACTCCCAAGCTGCCCTTCTTTCGACAGAGGACACCGCCCTCTCTTCACCTATCACCCTCAACCTCACCGAACCTCGCTCCCCAGACTCGGCCCACTTTTCCCCTGCTCACGACATCATAGCCTTCGCCTCCCCGGCCTCGTCCCAGTTCGAACTCTGTGACCCTGCTGTGCAATACGAAGCTCGTCACCCCGTCACTTTCGACAGCCATGGTAGCCCCGGATCCATCTCGACGCGCGAACCACCCTCTGGGGAATACGAATCACCCTCTCCGCGTTCCCCACCGGGACGCCTGGGTATGGATGGTAATAACTTTGACCCGACGTCGCTCTACCAACCGCCCGAGCAACGCCCTCTTCTTCCAGACGCGGACGCATGCCCACCGAAGCGCAGCTTCCTGCACAAAGTTCGCAAATTGGGCGGCCGCATCAAGCGTCTGCTCAAGGGCGGCACGCATGGTCAGCGGCAGCCGACCCCACCGCACGCACTCGCGACACGTAGGAACAGCGCTGCATCCTCACTGCTCTCGCGCCGCAGATCGCCGCGCTCATTCAGCATCACCCTACCGACGCCCGAGCCCGCCAGCCCTACATCCTCGCGTGCGGACCACGATCCCCAAACGGACAGTGACCTACCCCCCGGCTCTCCGAGCCCAGTTCTCCAACCGCCTGCACCCGTAAGGACAAACAGCGTGCGCCGGCCACGCTCGCGCGTAAAGCTGAGGGGGAGCCGCCGCTTCTCGCTTCCGTCGCTGTTCTTGGCGCGCCAGTCGCCGTCGGGCTCAGCGGTCGGTACACGCGGATCCTCGCGCGCGGACACGCCG
>SFCI01000935.1:0-13218 GCA_004681135.1 Hericium alpestre | reverse complement strand
TCGGAGACGGTGAACCGCAGCTTCAAGGGCGAGGCGGGCTTCGTTGCGAGCTTGGACAAGGCGTGCAGGGAGTTTGTCAATAAGAATGCGGCGACGGGCACTTCGTCGAGTCGCTCGCCGGAGCTGCTAGCGAAGCATGCGGACGCGCTGCTGAGGAAGAACAACAAGATGGCCGAGGAGAGCGATCTGGAGGGTGCTTTGAACCGGGTAGTAAGTGCTTGCGTTTTTGTGGATGCATAGAGGTTTATTTTTTCTTGTGTAGATGGTTCTGTTCAAGTATCTCGAGGACAAGGATATCTTCCAGCAGTTCTATACCACCAGGTTGTCGAAACGTCTCATCCACGATGTTTCTGCATCAGATGAGTCCGAGGCCAGCATGATCTCGAAACTGAAGGAGGCTTGCGGATTCGAGTACACGAACAAGCTGCAGCGCATGTTCACAGGTATGAGCTTCCTTGCTGCCCGGGTATCGTCTGAAGGAGACTGACCTCGTCCCCCAAGATATGAGCCTGAGCAAGGACCTCACGGACCAGTTTAAGGAGCGCATGGCACAGAACCATGACGACATGGACATCAGCTTCACCATCATGGTCCTTGGGACGAACTTCTGGCCATTAAACGCACCAGCGACCAAGATGATCACCCCGGTCGACCTCCAGCCAACACAGAACCGCTTCGAGAAGTACTATCAGATGAAGCATTCCGGGCGCAAGCTCACGTGGCTGTGGAACTACTCGAAGAACGAGCTGCGGACGAACTATCTTAACCAGAAGTACATGTTCATGACGAGCTCGTACCAGGCGGCGGTGCTGCTGCAGTACAACACCAACGACACGCTGTCGCTGGATGAGTTGGATGCTGCCACGACAATCGGGAAGGATATTCTGGTGCAGGTGTTGGGACTCCTGACAAAGGCGAAGGTCCTCATCAGTGAAGAGACGGATCAGTATGACTTGAACCCTAGTGAGTGCCTACCCTTCACATCTGGGAGACAGTTGTTGATTTCGATTCGCAGATTTCAAGTCAAAGAAGATCCGCATCAACTTGAACCAGCCCATCAAGGCTGAGGCGAAGGCCGAGACGACTGATGTTATGAAGACCGTTGACGAGGATCGCAAATACGTGATTCAGGCTACCATTGTCCGGTACGTCGTCGGGTGCTCAGGGCTAACCTTCCGAATATACTGATTGGACTTTGCAGTATCATGAAGGCGCGCAAGACCATGAAGAACCAGCCGCTTATTCAGGAGGTGATCTCGCAGATCTCACAACGCTTCACGCCGAAGATTCCCGACATCAAAAAGGTTCGTCCAGTGTCATTCGGCGTCTGCGGCGTTCGCTGACTTGTCGTGACATCTCCCAGGCCATCGACACGCTCTTAGAGAAGGAATACATCGAACGTGTAGACGGCACTCGAGACACTTTCGCCTACGTCGCATGAGTCCTCCTTCCCTCCGCTCACGTCTGCTCCTTTTTGTAGTCATCTTCCACCATTACACTATACTTGAATCCTCGGTGTTGTAGCATATCCGCGCATCATAACGCTATACAAATTTCCTGCTGTCAGTCTGAATGCTGTTTGGTTGCAGATCGTTCCTCCAGGCTCGCATCGCTTGGGCGGTCGATGGTACAATTGTGAGTGCTCCCTTCGATTATCACGCACCACCTCGCGGCTATTCCTGGGGAATAGCGGGCTATTTAACCGGCGGGGGTGTGACGATCCCCGCTGGAAATGGCACGCAGAAGGCGCGGGCATGGGAGGAGAAGGCGAGCAGGTTATAGTCTTGACGTAACCCACGTCCCGAGGCAAACCCTAAAACCTTTTCAGTCGGTGAGCGTCCGTGCTCAGCTGTCCCCGGCTCCATGTGCTCACGAGGCCGTATGCGTTCGTTCCGCGCACCCCCCAGTTCTGCCTTTCTTCCCGTTCCAGCGTTTCCCGTCGCTCGGTGGGGGCGTCCACGGCACCGGGCCCCTTGAACGCGGCACTCGGGAATGCGAGCTGAAACGTCCATACGAGGCATCGAAGCACGTCCGGGCCCACCGATGAGAATGCGGGGCACGCGAGAGCCTCGGCACGCGCTGTTTTCCCGCGACACTGGTGCCGAGCAGCGCATAGGGCCCGGTGCGGGGTCGAAAACGCATTTATTTAACGGGCCCACAGCGGGGGTGGGGCCTCCCCTGCTGCTCTTCTTGCCTGCTGGCGGCTGTCAATACACCATCCGCATGGACCAGTCAGTGACGATCGACGACACGTTCGGGGCGGCGCTCATTGGGTTGTTGTTTGGAGCTGTGTGAGCGTGGCTTTTTGTTGCGTCGAATGTTTGAGTCCACTGAAGGTTCTGCCACAGGTTGTATGGAGTGACGAATTTGCAGACGTGAGTTGGCGTTTGAGGCTACTTGTGTCGGCATCTTATACCAGTTTTTTTTTAGCTGGTTGTATTTCAGGTGTGCTCACCCTAGGTTGCATCGAATCGGCATCCAGTGACGCTTGTGGCCAGGCATTATGATAAAGACCCGCGCGCCCTGAAAGCTCTGGTGTTGGTGCTGTGGTGAGCGCGCCAATTGACCTGCCCCTACCAGTCGCTCAAATCGCTGCGACGCCAGGTTCCTCGATACCTTGCATCTTGCACTATGTGCGCGGACAATTTACTGGTACCTAGTTACAAATTACAGCAATCCTAGCGCGCTGGCGAACAATATGTGGTAAGTACATGTATCTTTTTATCCGATGTCAAGGACGCGAAGTCTGACTGTCGTCCAGGTCAATGAGCGTATGTCTGAGTGTTTTGAAATTGGCCTTTTAACGCTCAAATGCACTTACACTCTCAGATTCAAACAGACTGTAATGTGTGTTGCAACTACTTCATACCGGTCGTGTTTGTGCTAAACAGCCATGTGGCAGGGCCTCATCGGACTCATGGTCGAAGTGTAGGTATTCAGTGCCGTCGTTTGCGGACCGTACTCATCAAGTACGTCGTGAAGCTTCTTCGCTCGCCGCGTCTACATGAGTGAGTGGCTTCAATTGGTCCTCTTCCATTCCGATGGTTCATGAAATGCTCAGTGAGCAGAAACTGGTATATCACCGGTCTTATAGTGCGTACATAGTTCTATCTATCGTTTTAAATCGAAACGGAAGTAAAATCTGCCGTTGTAGATCCTCCTTGCATGTATACATTTCGGTAAACATCGTCCAACTCGTCTGACCGTCCGTATCTGACGACATAATCTGGAATAGGCCTCGGCGTAGGTACGCCCGCATGTCATTAATCAAACGAGTTGCGCAGGCTCAAACTGAGACTTAACTCAGTGTTCACCGTCGAATCGTGAGTCTAAACCCTATGTAACGGAGAAGGCAACGCTGACCGCATGCAGTTTCATTCTTGTCCAATATTCAAAATATTCTCAATTGACGGTATCCACGCAGCCACGCGAAATCTGGCCATAGCTGAATTTCTCGACAGTGGATCACTTGCACGGGATTAGGATGTGCGGCGGCTGCAGACTTGCTCATCGCTGCGACCATGTGCTGGTATCTTTTCCGCAGCCGCACAGGATTTGAAAGGTGCGTGCTTCGATCTATTTTCTGAAGTGATTCTTGTGAACGCCGTTCGATGGACCAGAACGGACTCGATGATCACAACGTTGATGATCTATAGTATCAACACGGGTCTTGTTACGAGGTACTAGTCGCATTCAGTTTATATGCTGAAGGCTGTCACTGAATGGCTCTGATTTAGTATCGTTGCCACGGGCGCTGTCATCACTGTATTCTATCGATCTACATTCCGCGGGGTCTGGCTGATGTGAATCGTTCAGTTTGCCATTATGCCCCTCAATTTCGTGTGGCTCGCATTTTTCTGGGTACTTGGAAAATGTAAGCATACAAGTCTCTTTTTGTCCTTTCCATGCTCCTGGCTCATTATATCTTAGGCTATGTGAACTCCATGCTAGCCATGTGCGTGAGACCTCTCTTTCGATGATCAAAGTTATGACTGGACTCCGAGCCTTTCAGCTTGAACAGCAGAGAACTGGTGCGGGAAAAGGGATCGGCAGAACCTGGCAGTTTCCTTCAACTATCTACTCTGCGAAGCCCCCACCCAGACGACGGGCATACGCGTAGCCCAAGTCTCACTCGGAAGGTAAGGCGCGGAGTCCCCCCGCCTGGCCTTTTACGAGACTAACGACCAAAAATCCGTAGATGCCACCTGCACTGAGCGTAACAGTCCAAACAACGACGGAGTTCAAGAGTGACTACCCGAATTCGCCCAAGTCTGCAAAGTTCACGTCGCCCTGTACATCAACAACGGTACGAAACCACCTTTTGACCCCTTCCAGTGCTCACCCGGTATTTGAATAGTCCGACCCTTTGAAGATGGGCGACTCGACGCCCAGCTTTGAGTCAATTCCTGTGGCTGTAGCATTTCCCCGCCGGTCCTCGCTGCATCCCAAATTCTCACCGGAATAGGATTGACGGACTTCAATTTATCTTCTCTGCATGTCATGCATGGGATTCCATAGTCATTGTGGGACTGCGATCGTCGGCATTTAGCTTTTATCGCATTGACTTCATATACCCTGTATACCCGATCGCGCGAGCTACTGCGTGTTTCTGTGATCATCGAAATGCAACAATGATAGTACGGATCTAGGATCTGAGTGAACACCGCCGTATAGAATCAGCGAGCCTCAGAGAAATATTTCCTGATAATTCTCATGGGAGGCATGATCTGCAGACTTTCTTCGCTTGTGCTCAATACAATGGCAAAGCTCCCGCGCTGTCGACGCACTGAGGCTAAAGCTCGGCTATGATGCGGACCAAATGACGTCGGCCGGATGCGGTAGAGCTCTATGACGGTGAGGGTGAATACCTGTGAACAGCATCCTCTACTCGCCGATGTCTTGTGGAATAGAGATCAGCAGAATGAAAAAGCATCTCCATTGGAGCTGACCTTCAAATCAGAAGAAGATCGACCCTCAGAGCTGTACGAATGATGCTTTGATCATTCACGCCGATGATAAACACGAGCTCGCGCTCCAGTCAGGCATCTACATGGGAAGATGCGGATGCTGTCCATGTCGAAATCTCACATAGCTGCGATGCAACCATCGGAACAAGCTATTGACGTTTCTCCGGCTCCGATGTAAAGGACCCGACTGCGCGCCAAAAGGCGGTGAAAGAGACACAAAGATCGCGAGAAGCTCGTCGAAAGAATACTGATGGAGGTGTGTTCAGGATTGAGGTAGGGCATCGAACGGCGTTGAAGACGTTGAAGAGCGGTACGTATACGGCTGATGGCATCGAAGTAAATAATTTCGATGACCGCGAACTTGAATGAGGCGTTCAGGATGTTTCCCACGGCAGCGATGAATCTCAGAGACAGCCTCCTCGCCGCACTCCGCACCCTCCAGGGCACCAGGGAATTTCATATCCACGTCCTCGTCACTGCACCCAAAAAGAATGGCGCTCTCTATCCATACGCAATCCCCCGTCCGCGCCTCTACGCTCAAGGCATCTTGATCTTGCTTTCAGAGCAGGATACACCCGATACACCCCGAGTTCTAGTTTCCGCCATTGAGGCGTGTCTATATAATTCGCCCACCACTTCTTCCGCTATTCTCTATGTTGGAAAAGTAGATTCGACTGGACAGGGTATGGCACCGTCGCCAACCGCCACGTTGGTGAAAGCGTTCGTGCGGTGGTACGCTGACCCCGAAACACGCCCCCTGCCAGCTCAACACTTATGGGTGCACTTGTTCGCACGGGCGCAAGGTCAATATCTGTTCCCCAACTCTGCAGATTTCGAGGGCAAAAAGCCGCTCAGCGACCTCAAGCTGTGTGCGTGGTGGCACCGCGTTTTAGGCGCTGTAGCGCAGGAGGTGCAGGGAGGGGATGTCATGCGGGAGGCAGGTCGTGTCAGGCTGTACTTCCTTCTTCCAGGATACAGTGAGCTCGAGGCGCTGCAGGCCTTACGCTCTTCGTCGTTGGCCACACCATCGTCCTCGGCCGCCGGTCCCACCTGGACATACGGCCATCCTTACAGCCAGACTGACGTGCCGCTTCCTTGCCCCCCTCCACCCACCGGCGTGCATAATCTCGGTCACATTATTCCCTCCTTCGAGGACGACCCCAAAAACCGCTTCATGGACGAAATCGCTTATCTCACGGATGCCGACGCCGTGAGATCGCCCGCGCGCAAGCGCCAGCGGCTCGCATCGAACTCGGAGCGAACAACGGAGGAGAAGGAACACGCCACGGCTGCCGCAAAGGAGGAGAGGCCGAAGGGCGAGCTGGACAATGTCCAGCCGGACGAGTTCTGGGAGAGGATGTCGTTTCGCCAGGAATGCGTCGCGGGGGCAGTGACCGGGTTTTTTGTCGCGGTTTTCTCCGCCCCGCCGCCAACTGGCAAGCCCGTCTCGCGGCCCTCGGGCGGCGGCAGCGTGAGCAACATTATCTCGAACATCAACCGCAACTCGGTGGCGGGACCGCCGGGCTCGCCGGGAAGGTCGATGTCGCCACCGGGCGGCGCTGCGAAGGGGCGCAGGCCGATGTCGGGGCTTGTGGATGAGAAGAGACGCAGCTTCCAGAACCAGGGCCGCTGTCGCGGCGGACCATGGATAGCGATGCGGAGGATAACCTTGTGGGGTAGATGGATCGCAGGAATGCACGACGACCGTGCGGGTGGGATCTATGGACTATTTATGCTTGTGACTTGGAAGGAGCTTCGTTTTCAGAGATTTACTGATGCTGAACGGTCTATGATCTTTACGCGCTGATTTAGTGCTGATATATGTCTTGTTTAAATTCTACATATGCTTGTGTACGTGAAACTGCGTCTGTGCGTCTTAAGCGTTCTCGCACCAGCCGCTCCGCCCTCTCCATATGCAACACGGGAGCACGGGAAGATCTGACTGGACGAACAGGCGGCATTCGACAGGCGGTATATCTACATCCATCCCACTGGCGTTATGTTTGACCAACGTACATCCGGGTTTAAGCAACAGTCAGAAAGATAGACGAGGACCAGTGCGTGGTATTCAGGATATTGAAGTTAATAAGTGTGTACAAGCGCATGGCACATAATACAGAAAGTTACATGAAAGGGGCAGAAATGCGTAGGTCATGGAACGTTGCAGTCGTCGAGAAGTTGAAGTGAAGTTATCGCCACCGTCAGAGTTGCCGTGGTCGTGGCCAGATCCTACAAGATATCACGCCGTCCAATGTAAGCCAGAACCTTTCTTTTCTGACCGTACAGGTCTTCTGGAATATCTTCTTGTGGGTAGTAGCCTTTAAAATAGCCATAAGTCTGCTGAGGGCTGAGATCGCGGACAGCCTGAAGAGATGAAAGCGCTGGTAATATGATATCCTAAAAGACACCATACAGTAAACATATGCAGTGGTTGCATTAATAGAAAAGGACCGTACAATGCCTTCAAGACCAGCGACAGTTTCTCCCCAAGGGAAAACACCATCAGGAAATGGCACTTGTTCTAGATCATTCTGGTCATTGAAGTATCCATTGTCACGCTGAGAAGACATCGTGTTGGAAGCAGGCGGTAAAACAAGTTCATAAGGACATACCCGAGCAGTTTTTATATGGGCCAGCACGGCAAGCCGTCGAACGTCGCGAATCTGATCGCGAAGGCCGCTGATTTCTTCTCGCAGTTCCTCTTTGGCCGCGGCGATACGGTCATCAATCTCGCCTCGAAGTTCATTTTGAACTGCAGTGATACGATCGGCCGTTCTCTGTTCAATTTGATCCATAACGGACTGCAGCCATGCTGCTGAAATGCATAGTTAGTACAGAGACAAATAGCAAGACAGAAAGCATACGAGGTGCCTCTGCGATTGCCACTGTATTCTCGGGGCTCATCGTCACCGGATTTGGACAGTGTTAGCAACCACACGCAGGGAAGTGACGCAGGGAAGTGAGTGATTCGGAATAGGGATATTGGTGACGAGTCTGTATACACACGACGAGAATACCAACCTGAGGTTGTTGTTAGCTCGATGGCAGCTGCGCATAGAACGCGACGTGGGTGCTTGAAATTGAACCAGCAGGCCACGGTCATGTGATACCACGAGCTTCCAGGAGGTTGCGCACTTCCATACCGGCGTGACGGCCGTCGACCAATTGGGAACGTCTGACCGCCAGCACAGTGGGCTAATTAGGTTCATTCCAAACCGCTCACGTAATCGTGAGAGCGGTTTGGGTCAAGGTAGGCACTTCATGGGGGGTTGCGATGTGGCGTAAGGGGACTACAACAATTTGTAATGTAGTCTACATTAGGGTGTAGCCACCCGCGCAACCCCCTACAAGACCCCTACTTTGGATCAAGACCCTCTCGCGGCATCTCGCGGGGTCTTGGTACGAGACTAGTGGGCTAATAGCCCTGGGCTATAGGGCTTATTGGCCTTTTGGCCAGGCTAATTAGCCCGGCGAGCAATTTGGCCTTTGGCCCTTTAGCCCGACCCCTTCAGGCCAATTATGTAGCCCGGCTGGATTTGCCGAGCTCGGGCTAATTAGCCCAAGTCCGGGCTCGGTCTGGGCTAATTTGTACCAATCGTCGGCAGCTGTCGATTTCGCCTACACCGTACCCTCCTTCCTCCACAACGATGACGACGACGGCCACGGTCACGACGCACCGGACGATAGAGGGCCTACATTCAAGCAGGTATGTGCTTCGATGCTCATTTTCTTTCCCTTGAGTGAGGTGAGCCTCCTCCCACTAATTGACATGTTTTCGGCAGGTCGGCGTCGAATACTTAGTGCGGTAGGCATAAGTGTGGAGGTCGGCAACGTATAGGGGTTTAAACTCCGAAGCCGTCCGCGCCACTTCAGCTGTTTCGCTCGCGGGGAGTGGTAGGGAAATGCAGCACGTCGTACAAACCTCCAAATATTCGGATACATACATGGTAAATCATCTAAAATCATTTTGAGTAAAGACTTGGAAAGTATAATCAAAATAATGCTCTCGAGGATGGTATGCCCTACGAATTTGACACTACTGGCTACCTTGCGGGAGGTTTAGTTGAGAACCACTTCCAACATTGTAATCAACTCGATTTTACACGATTTATGCTGATCTTCGCTCAGCTGTAACCGGAGCAGGCGATTTTATCCATTTCCCTTGCGTACGAGAGCTCTTTGGGCTCGGCAAGAGAGAAATGCGTGTTACGTAACACGCGTCAATCGCGTCGCGTTGAGGATCGCGTCGCGCTTTTGGGTTGTGTACGATAATCTCTGACCTTTCCAGCATAATCTGACCCATTCTGAATGCGATTTTCGTTGTGCTATACCTTATATTATATAATCTCTCGCTATCAATGCTTTTTTAACTCAACCCGCTGCTCCAAAGCTCAAAAACAGGTCCTTCAAGAAGCAAGGATCCAATGCCACGAAAGCCTCGCAAAAGGGATAACTCAGCGTTGTCACGAATGCAGAAGCATGCACGTGGGGGTCGAGACTTGGCAGAAACTTCTCGAGACCTCGCTCATTGTACGTTAGAAGCAGGAGTTCGCGAGCACCGATGGCGCTCGCACGTCGAAACAGGAGGCTATCGGGTTTCACTTTGAGCCCATTTACTGGCGCACTACGCCGCCCTCGGACCCCAAGATTACAGCTGACGCCATCAAGGCGCAGTTTTCATGGCTTCGTATGCCATCTCGGAAGCACCTGGTCACAGGACCGGCTAGACTCTCAGGAGGTAAGAGGGCTGACATTTTGACAGGTTTGATCACACCCTTGGAGGGTTTGGAAGAAGCGAAAGTGGAGGCACTATATGATACGGCCATTTCCAGCTCTACGAGGTGTTTCCCTACCTACAACTCAACATATTTCGGATGGGGAGGACTCTTCAGTCAGTGATGAGGAGGGGTGACTTTACAACGTGATAAATCCACTAATCCGTACAGTATTACCTTCATACTTCGCACATGTTATTATTCGATGCACAGAAGCCCATGGTATTATTCTCTAGATTTATGAAAATTTTCGGGTGTCTATAAAGTCGTATCTCGCCGCGCTACCACCTTCCGCGCTTGCTCTCTGCGAAATCTGGTCATGTGACCCGGACGGTTTTCGAACCGCGGTTGCTGACCTCCACTGACACGGCTCAGAAATCTTTTGGATCGCTCTTACTATCAGGTGACGATACAGCAGGACCTAGGTCATGGAGTCGGCTGTAGTCCTATGCCCTATCAAAAAAGGGAGAATATACAAGGAAACGGACAGAAGGACAAGCTGTACTTGCGGCATTGGAAATGATGGGCGCTCCTGTATTTAGATCTCAGATCCACACAGCGGTGAAGATCGGTGTGCGGCGGTGTTTCGCTCAGCGTGCCACGTTGAACACTCGTTGACAGAATTCGCAGTATTGTTGCCATTGTGCTCGACAGTTCGTCCATATGAATGCCTTCCTATTGTCCGGTCAGCAGTTGCCACAGAAACGCTCACTGTGATTCCACGTCTCGCGTATATAAAGCCCTTCCAGCGGTCGACCTCTACCAGAAGAACCACCATTCTGTCTATCGCATCATCTCCGACATTTAATCATCCTTGCATATCAGCAGATTTTAGGTCGTGACCATGGCTAAAAAGTTATACAAAGGACGTAGTTCCACCAAGAAAGACAAGGCAACGGCGAGAGCAGCAGCGGAGAGGCAGATACGGGATAGGGAGCCGGCGAAAGAGCTACGGAAGACGATACTTCAGCGTGACCTTACAGAGAAGACCAAGGCAGCCTTTGAATGGCTTGAGGGAGCAGGTATACCATGCCTACCACGCGCTCAGAAGATGAAGGGAATTTCAGCCAGGTGGGATTTGCCTTGCGATTTAGCCTTCTGTATCGTCACTTACGGTTATTATCTACCGAAGCGGGGCCACGCAAAAAGTCCTCGGCGCAGACTACAGATGGAGATTTCATAGCATTTGGAAGCAAGTGGACAGCGACAATAATTTCGGTACCAAGGCCTTGACGAAGCTTAGTTTTCGCGAGGTAGTAACGACCATAGAAAACGTTTATACCAAGATCGGTATTGTTAAGGACTGGAAAGTGGAGACACTCGAGGACTTGTCCGTAAGCGTACCAGGTCCACGTTCATCACATGCCGAAAAGGCTGACTGATTCATTCGTAGCAAAAGGTGGCACAGGCAGTCCATCTTATTTCAGGTCCTCGAGTAACAGTGACGTCGGAGTTTTTTGAATGTCAAATGGCAATCTATGTCTGGGCGATGGACAAACTTGTTAAGAAGGACGAAGGAATTCTCTACCAGACACCAATCTTCCAAGATGAATCCGAATCCGAATCCGCCGCCAATCTCATACTTCCTATCCGGAAGCTTTTGCGTACCTCTATGGAAGACACTGCCGCTTCGGACTTACGTGCCTTGCGGAGCACCATAGACGTGCTGGGTCTCGACAAAGCTGCCAACATTGTTTCCGAGATAACAGTGGAGAGGTATTGGGGCAAGGTTCTGCCACATATCTTCGTGCAGCCTGGCACTTTCCTCTGTTCGTAAGTGTTACAGTACCATAATGCGCCAGGCGCTGCAACCAGCTCATGATTTCGTGCAGCAATACGTCATTAGTTTATCCACCTGACTTCAACTGTTGGGATTCGGCGCCGCAGCCAGACTTGGGCACCAGATTAATCTTGCCGGACTCGTATCTAACCCCGGTGCTCCTTGTCGGCGAAGCCAAAACGTTGGCTACGAAAGAACTAGACATCCGAGCTCAGATGGCTTGCGCGGCTCATCCGACCCTGCAACTCTTCGTCTCCCATCTCACCAAGAAATACAAGGATGAAGAGACTGAAAAGTGGGATAAAGATTTTGACGTACGTGGTGTTTATCAAGTTTTCTCGATGTCTCTATCTCACATCTAGACACTTCATATAGCCGTTTGCGCAAGGCGATAAGCAAGGCCAGATCCCGGAACACATGTGTGTTTACGGCTTGCGTTATGATCAAAAAGGGATCAAGCTATGCATGTTCTTTCCTAGCTACACGTTGGTCCCGAAGGATGGATCGGTGATGGGTCCTTCTGGCAACGACGAAGCGCAAGAGGATCCTGACGGCGAAGATGAGGTGACCTATCGCGACCACAGCAACGATCCGAGAAAGATGAAGGTCGTTTGGCAGTATAACTGTCTGGATATTGATGAGTTTAGATCTGCGAGCGAGCTGGCAATCCTGGGCACAGATACATGGCTATCGTCTAGGATTTTGCTATTGGTGGTTGGGCTTGTTCTCAAGAAACAGCTGCAAAAGACCCTGGAGGCACTCAAGCGGGAGCCTCTTCAGCTGCCGGAGCAACTAACGGAGCTAGACAAGGCATTCGTCGCTTTACGGAAGGATTCTAAGTAGACTCAAGTAGATTGGTGTAACAGCGCAGCCTATGTTCTGTTTCGTCATCGTAACCTCATGGTTTGATAGAATTTGAATGTAATGAATGTTTGATAAGTAGCCTGCCAGTGACCAACAGACTTAAATCAAGCGATTTGTGCCACCACATGTCAAACGATCTGCATTGCCCCACCGTTGCGGTGTGGAAGATATATAAGACACGCGCAAAACACTGACCGCTGATCGCAGAACGCTAACTAGATGATTGACCCCAACTGAGCTATTTCAGCAATCCACACGACGAGAAACTCCCGAAAGATGCATTGATGACGTACGTAGACAACGAACGACTCGACAATTAGCGATGTGATCGGGGTATAGTATCATATCAACTCTACTTACAGCGAACGACAATTATAATGGACAGATAGACGAGCGACGAGACATGCGTTAAAAGAAGAGAACGATGAGGTAAAAGTACAGTATAGTATAGAGTGAGTGCAGAGAAGCGTATAGCGAATGCGAATGAGACTGAAGAAACGAAGAGTCGCCGAGAAAACCATAAGATAACGAACATCGCTGCGTTAAACCGCAGCNCTAGCGCCCTCCTGCCACTCCGTCCGCGACACAACACCCACCGCGCGACACACAGGACAGCTCACCTCGACCTCCAGCCCCGCTTCACCCTTGTCCTCCAGCCCCCACCCCGCGACGCGCTCCGACACGACGAGACACGCAGAGTGGAACCGGTGCGCGCACACCCTGCCGTCCCCATCGCCCTGGGCCTGCGAAGGGCAGATGAACAGCATCTTCTCGACGCCGGGCAGGAGCTCCGGCGTCGGATCCTCGTCCGAGGGACCAATACCGCATGAGA
>SFCI01000934.1:0-13224 GCA_004681135.1 Hericium alpestre | reverse complement strand
TGGCATCCGTCGGCGAAGATGTTCATTCGAAGCGCGCGAGATGCTTCGAGATATCTGGCGGTGCATGCATCAGCGACTGTGTGCAGCTGATGCGGGGCACTCACTCCAATTCCTGCGCCCGTTCCACACGCTCGCATTCGTGCTCACGTAGATCGTCCCGATCCGCAGCGCCGCGCTATTCGGCTCGTGCGGACAGATAAACTTGCCCGCAAGGTATATGAGCTCGTCGTACGGCCCGACGGGGCTGTCCTTGTAGCGAACAATCATGATGTGCGGGCGGCCACCACGGTACTGCTCTGATGCGCCCGGAGCGGACAAGGGCGCAAGTGCGGAGGGATGGAGGGCCTCGAGAGGTGGTACGTGCCATTGGGCAGCCCCTGGAGAATGGAGTGATCGTTGTTTGGGTTGTGGCTTGCAGTCGGTGCCGGGCGCGTGTCGCTACTCGGCCGAGCTGCGAAAATCCATGTTTCGGCGTCGAGGACCCAGGGCGGGGGTGCGATGAGAATGCCGGGCGGAGGGAGACATCCTGGGATAGCAGGGTCCAGAGGCGGCAGCTCAAACGGGGACATCGTCAACTGCAGGAATGAGAAGTGATGCTCGGATGGTCCATGGCCGGGGTGTGTGCGTGTCTTATATCAAAGCGGTCAACAGCACTGAGCACCGGGGTAAGGTAGGGCCTGGTAGTGCTCAGTCATCTTCCACTCAATCACAGGATCTAAGCGTCATGCTCGGCTCATTTGGCAGAGCAGAGCTTGACTTTTGTATCCCCTCTTTCGATATTCAACCTATCGAGGATTAGCTTCCGACAAGTTGTCCGTTGACAGTGCTTTGGGCCTTCCACTCCGGTATCGTGAACTGGTATTTCGAAGGGCTTAACCAGACGAGCTCCTGTTGTGCACCGACAACTTCCTGGTATTAAAAATAAAGCCTCACGTTGAGCATCAATTATCATAGTCCAGTTGGTTCACTCACTAGACAAATCCCTTCGACTACTGTACCATTTCGACCATTTCTCGCGTCACATGTCACGGCCTTCTGGCCAGCGCGAAATTCGTAGGTCTGTCACGGGTCACAGATGGGCTACGCGAAAATTTCTAACAAGTTCAAAATGGTCCGAAAACCCCGAAAACGGCCTGAAATGGCATCATTGACGGCCGTTTGCCGCCCCACACATCACCAAGGCCTCCGCCGGGCTCCGGGAGTGACCCCGCCATGATTTTGGCCTGAGGAAGCCCATATTTGTCCATTCTGACCACATTTGATGTCAGTTTTGAGCATATTGAGATAGATCCTACCCACTAGCTGCAACTCGGGACAGATGCAGTTACCCTCGAGGGTGGATTATCCGTACCAGGATGGCTCAGCGAACATGCCAGCGCGAAATTCATATCAATGTCACCGTCACAGGGCCCTTGCGCGAAAGCGCGAAGTGGTCACAGGTCACAGGGCCCCGTCCTCAGCGAGAAATGGTCGAAATGGTACAGTATCACGCTAATGCGCAAAACCCAGTGGAATCGCAGATATGCTTCCGCGTGACAGAGGACAACGACCCAACCAGTTTCTCCCGCGGGCATGATCTTCTGTATGATAAGGGCTACGTTTGGCACATTCGTCTCGCGCATATCCTCTCCGACGAGTCCCATCCCAGACAAGTTATCAGTGATGCTCCCTGTCGCTCGCCTATTTCCCTAGATTGTCCATTTTGTCTGTACCATACTGTACCTCCAATACAGGTCACTGCGCTGCTTGTCGCTTTCTGCTCTCTCGCTCCCATCATCGCTGGTGACTTGGGTGGTTCTCTGCTGTCTACGACCGAGTCTTGACAAGCATCTTCCTCCTGCAATTTTTGCGCTTCATATGACCACTCAGGCATCGGTACGGTGACATGCTCGGAGGTGAAGGATATTATTCACATTTGCATAGATCAATAGAAATACTGAGACACAAATTATTCATAGACACATACAACAAAAAGTAAGATAATGTGCCTGGAGAAAGAAGTGCGTTGACTGAAAGGGAAGTCTGCAGTCAAAAGGACAGACGCGATATGCCCAGCTTTGCTGCATCTCTAGGTCAAATTGCTCGATCGTCACGTCTTTGCTTCCCAAGTTCATACTCAAACTCTTCCAGATGGAATGCACAGAGTTCCTGCACGATGGCATCCAGCTCGAGCTGCAGATCCAGAGCTGTGTCATGGCACCCGCCACCGGGCATGCGCGACCTTCTCAGGCTGCCGTCAGACCTAATATACGTCGAAGGTACAATATTGTGCTCGGGAACCATGGCCGGCAGGAACATATGCCCGCCGATGACCGCGGCCTGCTGGTATGATGACGACGACGATGACGATGCAGTACGAGAAGGTGTCGCGTGGCGCAGGATCAAATCCTTCAGATCAAGGGTACCCTCTCCGTTGATCTGGTATGGCGACGGCGACAGGGAAATGCTCGGGGCCCGTCGGAATGCGTGGCTGGGTTCATGGCAATGGTCCTGTGTCTGACATCCCCCTGCGACGCAGTGCAGCAGGATCGGACACACCGCGCATGGTCCCGCATCTCCGTGTCTGATGTTCAAGGATGGTGGATTGTCGCTATGCGGGCCCCGGTGCTGCTGTCCATGAGAGGAATCATGGCAGTGCCAGTTGAGATGACAGCCCAGGAAGACGCAGCACAACAAGCCTGGACATCTACGGCACGGTTTCAAGTGATCGTGCTTCAATTGCATATGAGTTCTACGCAGGTCCCTGCCGTTGTAGACCTCTTTGCACAGAGGGCACTCGCTGGGTTTCTTGTGATACTGCGGAGGACAGAGAGTGAGTGGCCGCCATCGTGGAGCGAGGACTCAGATCCCGGACGTACCTTGGGCATGTTGACGAATAGTTGGATGAAAGATCTGGGATATGCTGTCGGGTTTCTCGAATAGTAGGAAAATTACGAGTCTGGGAGACAGCGACCGTGATTGCTGATCGCCCAACAGGTACTTTACGCCTCAACATATGCCACGATTCGGACGGTGGCACATTGCCGTTCGTAATGCCACTGACCTTGTGCATTGAGGGCGAAACAAGTACATATGTCCTTGCCTGCGGCACGTCACAACACCATGTCCGGATACAGCGCCGCAAATCATAAAGGAAAACCATTGGTCAAAGCATGCACTGCAGCGATCAGTGCTGGATGTGCCGTCAGCCGCAGGTCCTCTTGGATTTAAGTCACCAGGGCCATTGTTGTCGACGGCATTGCCGGGCAGCTAGAAGATGTTCAAACGTTCAACGCGGAAGTCGTCGTCAAGACTGAAGTGCTGACTTTTGAAGCAAAGAGCGCAAAGGATGAATCGATGAAAGAAGCAAGAGATTGCGTAAGTAAGGAGTCATTGCTTCGTTTCGTTTCAAGCAAAAAGGGCTTAGATGTCATTTGCAGAGCGCAAACGCCCGATCCCGACGCCCGGTCATATTTCCAAGGATTGACAGAAATACTGAGAAAGATGCAATTTATCCAGACATGTATAGAAAATCAACAAGAACGTGCGGGAAAGTGCTGTATGGATGGACACAGTAAACTATATCACAGTATATATATACTGAAGACAGCGAGTGCTGTTCGTCCAGCTGTGCTACATCGTTAGATCAGTTAACCTCGTTGCCTCCCAAGACGGGCGGGCTCATTCGCTTTACCCAACGCATAATCGAGCTCTTGTCGGTGGTAGAAACAAAGCCCCTCAACGGCGGCAGCGTGCTCGAGCTGCCAGTCACCGTCAGGCGCACGCGTCTGGTCTTGCTGTTGGGCATAGTTCCACGCAGGTTGTTCAGCGACGGCAGGCTGCTGGCGCTGCGAGGTCTGCGCCGCGGTCAACAGCGCGTACGTGCGTGCGTCTCTGCGGTCAGCCAAGAACGCCATCTGCGCGCGATCGCGGCCTGTCCGAATGTGTGCTCGGGATTATGACAGTGGTTCCGCGCGCGGCACCCCCGCATGACACAGTGCGGCAGACTCGGACACACGGCGCACGGTCCCACATTTTGGGCATTCGGAAGGTGGCTGATTTGCAACGCGCTCGGGGCGTTGTCGATGGGTGGGCCCGGGCGCTCCTCGTCATGCGAGGGGTCATGACAGTGCCCATGTGTCCGACGACAGTTTGACAAGAGGCAGCGTGGTGGCATGCCCGGGCATTTGAGGCACGGCTTCAGGTGGTTGTGCTCTTTTTTCAAGTGTCTGGTGCGCGTGTCCCTGTTGTTGCAGACCTTTTCGCAGAGCGGGCACTCGAAGAGTTCATTCTGGTGTTGCAGAGGATAAAGAATGGGTGGCAGTCAGCATGGAGCGAGGTCCGAGGTCCTGCACGTACCTTGGGCATGCTAGCGAAGAATGTGGATGAGGGACCTGGGATAGACTGAAGATTCGTTCGAATAGCAGGTGAGTTCTGAGTTCAGGAATACAGCAACCATGGTTCCCTCCTCGACATGTATTTTATAAGTCGACGGGTGCCACAGCTTGGACAGTGGCACTTTGTCGCTCGGATTGATAAGGGGCAAACGATGCGCAAGGACGTTTCACAGCTCGGGCCCGTGCCTCCATGCTTTGGTCCACCGTTGTCCCACACGATCGAGCACAAAGCGATAATCAGACAAAGCATACATTGCGGTATGGTGCTGAGGTGCCGTCACCTGCAGCTCTGCAGGCTCTTGGACCAACCAAGTGGGCGAGGCACGCGGCCGTCTGCAGAGCCAGCGTGCGCCTGCTCAGTCAGAATATCATACATACTGTAAAGCCAGGATCAGTTCGTAGACATTGTGAAGCGCTGTCACATGCTAGCTCACCAGTTCATATGACACGTGCGGATTTCTTGTACATCGTAGTTGAGCCTACGGATGTTCGGAAAGAAGGGCGAGCCTGCTTTCAGAAACCGCGAATGGACATTGGAGAGCCATGATCAGTCCAATGAGCATCGCATCAGGCAGACAGACTCGAAGAGTTTGGATCCGTGAAAGACAGTATTTGATCCTGTCAAGATCCGCGTTGCGAATGATGCACACAAGGCCCTCATCATTTGCACCCAAGGTCCTGCATTACTGATAAGGACATTACGGACAGCGAAAGGTCGAGAGGACTTACCTCGCCTGAACCCGCACTATTCCGTTGGAAATCATCTAGCCTCTGGCGCGCGCAGACCACAGAAACAGGCTCCAACGAATCCAAATTACGCCACAAAGCATCGAGACTTGGTTCGATGAATTGCTTAGAAGCAACTTGGAAGTGCGTGCCAACGAGGCCAGATTGCAGTAGACTTCGTGGATATCTACGATTGGAAAAGGAGATTCAGTATTCCGTTCTGGAAGGATGGTTGGTTGAACAATCTCCTGGACGAGTTCGGGAATAAGCAGGCACCTCGGCTGCATTCTGCTCTGACAATAAGTCGATGACGCAGATGTCGATCCTTCGAAGCGAACGACATTCACATCTGAAGGACCTGAAAGCTGTCAAGCAGACTCGATTTGTTTCTATCGACATAACAATGCCACTAGTCAGGTATGATGATCAGAGATGAAGGTACTTACCATCACGGCCAGTTAGAGGCGGACGCGCAAGGCGGACGCGTATGCTACGCCGCGAAGAGGAGCTGTTGTCACCAGCGTACTTGCACGGTGAGGACCAGATTGTTTTCAGTACAGAGGTTCGGTTGGATAGTATTATAGACTACGCATGAGCTGAAGGAATAGATCAAAAGTCACAATGGTCGGAATGGAACTTAGCGCCGGGTGACCGAGCGGTCTCAATGTCAACGACGATGACATCGATGATTGTCATTTTGCCATCACCGCCATTCATCACCATACCTTGCAAGTACTGAATGACACTGCTGCTGTAGTAAGTATACTCAGCAGGATGCTCCAGATTTACTCAGCGTTGTGTTGAGGGTGTCGGAGAGCCGGTGAGTTCGTTATGGGTGTCGCTCTCCACTGGTCGTGCATCATCGTCGTCATAGTGCGGGTCCGGGCATGTGTCTTAGCCAACCGTATATATTGCAGCGACAATCGCAGCGTACACATTATACAGTCGACACATCCAGATTGATTCCACAAATCATGTCGACCGACAAGTCTCTCTACCGCATCAAGGGTTCGGTCAATAACTACCCCTGGGGCGCGAAAGGCTCCTCTTCGCTGGTAGCCCAGCTCGCCCCGAACTCAATTGGGCCATCGTTCAAATTGGAAGAGGATAAGCCGTACTCCGAGGTGCGCATATAGTCTCTTCACAGATCCCCAAGTCGCTCAGGACCACACAGCTATGGATAGGCACGCATCCGCACGGGCCCGCCCACCTCCTTTCAGAGGCGCAATCTCTTCAAGAACTCATCACCTCTAATCCGGTACACCATCTCGGCCTAGGTGTCCTCCACAAGTTCAAATACCATCAGCTGCCCTACCTATTTAAAGTCCTCTCCGTCGGGCGCGCGCTGCCGCTGCAAGCGCACCCGTCCAAGCCACTCGCGCACGAGCTGCACAGGAAGGACCCGGCGCAGTTCGTTGATAGCAACTCCAAGCCGGAGATCGCAGTTGCCATCGGCGCGAACGGGTCCGTGGAGCAATTCCTCGGGCTGCCGCTGCTTCACGGTGGTAATAGGGGCGAAGATGCGACGGGCGTCGCGTTCACGGGCTTCGTAGGCTTCCAGCCGCTGGAGCAGATCGCATATACGCTCGACCACACCCCTGAACTTCGGAATGCAATTGACAACCTCGAACTCGTTGCCAAGTTCATCCGGGATCCTCAGCCTGCCGGACTCAAGGAGGTCTATTCTGACTTGCTCAACCGCGGTGCGAAGGACAAAGACGACGTCGCGGCGCAGATCTCTGCGTATCTTAAACGCGTCGCTAGTTCAAGCCAAGAAGTCGACGCGAACGACGAGGGCCAAAGGCGGATGCATGCGTTTGGAAAGGTTGCACGGAAGGTGGACAGCGAGTACCAAGGCGACGTAGGCGTATTCGCCACCGTGTTCTTCCTGAATCTCGTCCAGTTACGGCGCAGCGAAGCCGTCTTCATCGACGCGGACGAGATCCATGCTTACCTCGAAGGCGGTGCGTATGAATTGAAATTATTTGCTTCTTCATCCGACTGTATGCGCACCCTGACACACTATATGCGCGTTGTAGATATCATCGAGTGCATGGCGACCTCCGATAACGTTCTCAACGCCGCCTTTCCCCCGCCGCCGCCAGGCGAGAAGGTCGACGAGCTCGGCTCGTTCGAGCGCACGCTCAATTACACCGCCGCACCGCCCGCGCACTGGGCGCTCCCGACGACGCCGTTCAAGGGCCACACGACGGCGTACCGCCCTCCGCTCGAGGAATTCATCGTGCTGCGCACGTCGCTCGCAGGCTTTCCCGAGAGTCTTGGGCGCGTGGGGCCGACGGTGGGGATCGTATTGAAGGGGGCGGCGAAGTTCATGGTCGGTGCGGAGCAGGAGCTAGTGGATAGAGGCGGGGTCGTGTTTGTGAGCGCGGGGAGTGAGGTGGTGGTCGAAGCTCAAGGTGATTGGGCGGAGATCTGGTGGGCAACTTGCGAGGCTTGAAGATTACATGCAGCTTGAGGGCTCGAGGGCTCGAGGACTTGAAGAGTCTCCCCGGCCGGGCATGAGATTGTATCGTTAGCGTTCGGAATCGGAATGAGCATTTGTTTAGTTGTGTCAGAAGCAGATGCAATCAAACGCATTGCAGTTTATTATCTGTGAGACAGTCATCGCGAGGGCTCGCCTGGGGGCATTGCATATTATCATGGACGCACGCAGCGTCTATATGGCTTGAGAGCAATTTCATCAGCCAGACATACACACAACAAGAAAACGGCAAGGAAAGAGTTGTAGACAGTCGCATACGATACATGAGCTGCATCCCTCCGGGTGTCCGATATGCTCCCCCGACTACTCGCAATGGAAACCACGCAGACGAACTTCGCTCGTGTGGGGAAAAATTGCGTCCAAAAAAAGCCTCACGAAGGCCTTGTATCCCATGATATCGACGGGCGAGTGATACAGCAATTCGAGATCAACTGACTTCTTCGCGGTCCCGCCAGGACCATGGCCCCAAGTGCGGTGAGGTATCTGCATGTTCGCCCAAGCGCTCGATTCCGCGCCGACTGTCAGCATGAGCCTCTCGATGCACGGGCAGTTCTGAGCAATCGGCGTTAAACCAGGCAGTGTCACTTTGGACAAGGGAGGTTCATGACCTGTTTGCAGCTTGAGGCGCCTGAGGTTGGGCCAAGCGGTTGAAATCTCCTTCAACAGCGCGTCATCCCAAATTACGACGCAACTGTCGATCTCGCAGACTTCTATCCTGCGGAAAGCCAAGAGCGGTCGGAGGATATCCAAGGCAGGGGCCGTAGGATAGGGCATAAAAGGGTCTGTGGGTAGACCGGTAGGATGGCTGTAATCTTCTATCTCGATAGATAAAGATTTCAATGCATCCAGAGAACAGGCAAGAGTCAGTGCATCAATGAACGCACGAGTCTCAGGTATGGTGGTGCAGTTGTAAACCTCCAACCCAAGGCTTTGCAATTCGTGACGCCTGTGGAATCCGCGAAACAAGGCTGCATGCTCGTGCAAATCCTCGGCGGACCAACTAAGATGCTGTAGAACGGGAAACTCCAGAGGACGGATAAGTGATGCAGTTACGTCTGCCATTTGAAAGCGCTTCGGGGAAAAATACCCCTGTAGGGTATGAAGCCGTCGCATCTTGGATAGACAAAGCCATCCGTCGCTTGATGGCTCTGCATATAAGACGATATGGGACGGAGATGGCAGAGACGAAATCACTAGAGCGATCTGGTCGCCACTAGTACGCGTCGGCTCGCCACCTGCAGGCGCCAGTTCCAGGTATTCGCGATTCGGACAAGCATCCCTCACGGACCATAGGACTATGGACAACGGCCCATGAGACTCCAATTGCCATTCCGGAATGGTTAATGAGAGAGATGTAAGTTTCTCTCCCACAAGTAACTTGAAACATGAGAAGGAGTAGAGATCGTCGCCTCCAATGGCCCAATCAAGGACACAGAGATTGGGAAAAGGTAATCGATGGCTGGCAAATCCGAGGAAAATTATGCGCCAATATTCTTTGTCGATAGCGTCCGACGCTGAGACCGACATGAATTTTACGCGTGTCGCATAATAATCAAATCGTCTATGATCAGCGACTTTTAGCGATTGAATGAAATCCTTATAGGCAGACGTTTTTCAATATGTTCGCCACTAATTAATCTGTGAGACTTATCATGGTGTCGCTGTTTCTTGTAGCCCAGCTGAACCTGTTCGGATCTGATGGCCCAAAAAAACTGCCGAAGCACACGCGGCGTCTCAAGCGATCCCCACAGGGTATCTAGGCCTGGTTCCAAAAAGTGTTTTGACGACAGTGTCAATGCCAATACGGTTTTCCGATCTATGTTTGCGGGCCGATGGGCATAAGATGACCAAGTAAACTCCTCGAGGACTTGAAGAATGATCTCAGGGAGCTGAAGGCACCGATGCATTCTAGATCCGTCGATTCAGTCCTGTGTCATATTAGACCGTTAGTCTCGAAGTTGGTGCTCAATAAATGCGGCTTTACTGACCTAGCGCTAGAGATGTCCTAGTCAACGCGCAGACANGTNNCTNCGATGNACNNNNGNTGNANGATANNCNCAGNGNNTCTCNCNNTACGCTACNAGNNNCNACGANNCAGACGTTCAGAAANATGACCACGTGCAGNTANNTNNTGNNTAAGGCTCCAACCATTTTATTTACATTTACTGAAAATTCTAAAAAAAAATGGTAAATAGTATGTAGATAGTAAATAGATAGTAAATAAACAGTATAAATGGTTGGAGAAGTGTTCAAATTATTTGAGCCTGAGCAAGGCTATATCTCAGCCNTTGCAAATATAAGCTCATTTATTACTAAAAAANTTGAGAATTGAGTTTCAATAAATACTGAAGTATGCAAAACAGCAAGAGAATTGTGTGCAAGACAAGCAATGACAGGAAAGTCTTGGTGGNTTGTNTTGCTTTGTGTATCAGAGGAGACTGCTTGTCATCTTTTCAGCAACTGAGAAGCCATCAATATGGCAGATATAGGACTCAGAAGATGANNAATTGAGAATAGTCTATATATTGAGAATACTCGCTACCATCAAAAGTAACAAGAATGGCTGACTTGGGATGTCTGTCACACATTCTTTGTCTGTGTCCTGCTTGCTTATAAGTGCACATTAAATAGTCAAAATATTTGTACATACTCCTTAACATCCATTTGAGCTAGCATTATGACAGATTTGACACAAATTCACTGGTTACTTATCTATTGATAAAACTTTGTTGTGGGGCCTCTATTAGAGTCACAGAAACAAATCTCTAACAGAATGACCTCTGTGCATCCTTAAGTCTTGCAAATATTTAAGCTGCTCTATGTGATGTTCTAGAGTATCATATATTATTTGTAGATTTGTTTGATAGATTGCTGCTATACTGTTAGCCTGACATTGTTGATCATGTGCATAGTCTGATATGGCACTTACGTAGATTTATACATTATCAAGTATTGCAAATGTTTTAAATAATAAATCTTGCATTATGACTTGGATATAGTCTCTTATATATAAAATGCATAAAAATCAGATCAAGTGATAGAAAAAAAACACCTTCAATCTCATCAAATCCATTTATGTCACACTGGACTATGCACATGATCAACAGTGTCAGGCTAACAGTATAGCAGCAATCTATCAAACAAATCTACAAATAATATATGTTACTCTAGAACATCACATAGAGCAGCTTAAAGATTTGCAAGACTTAAGGATGCACAGAGGTCATTCTGTTAGAGATTTGTTTCTGTGACTCTAATAGAGGCCCCACAACAAAGTTTTATCAATAGATAAGTAANCAGTGAATTTGTGTCAAATCTGTCATAATGCTAGCTCAAATGGATGTTAAGGAGTATGTACAAATATTTTGACTATTTAATGTGCACTTATAAGCAAGCAGAATACAGACAAAGAATGTGTGACAGACATCCCAAGTCGGCCATTCTTGTTACTTTTGATGGTAGCGAGTATATAAAAGATGTCTAGATATCTTTTATATAAGCAAATTGCAGACCTAGCTACAATGTTTGATGTTTTTGCTTATATAAAAGATGTGCAAATATCTTTTATATAAGTATATTGGTCAAGCTGAGGTTTACAAGTTGCAACCTATAAAAACTCAAATATCTCAAGAATGAGTTTGAGCAACTGTTAGCTTTCTTCAGATTTGAAATCATGCATAGATTGCTCAGGTTACTCACCAAAAGGTGATTTCAGTTCATAGCAGAAAGGAGCAAAGTTTTTGTGAATACACATATGTTTCTTGTCTGTCCAGCTGCTGATTTTCGAATTAAAAATCAAAAGTTTACAAATTCTACATAATAAAACTACTTTGTCTAATTTTTTCAATTGAACATGAACTATATTTATTAATAACATTTCATTCTATGATATTGTCAGCTTAATTTTTTGCAATTTGATATTTTTAGCACAATCAAAGCTAAACAGAAAGCAACACAATAGATAGCTTAAAAATCTGTATTGATCTGACAAGAAGTACGCATTAGATCTTTAAAATAAAGAACTGCTATCATAACTGACCCAACGATGCACTTTTATCATAGAGACAGTAGGGCAGATGTTCTATGGCTGTACTGTGAAGATGTTTCTCTTTCAGAAGATCCATCTTTATCGTAAAGGCTATTCAATTACAGAAAATTGCAGCTAGAGCACGAAAAGACAGGAAAGATTACAATTTCATTGCTTTGCGACTGATGAAGAGAGAATTGGACTTATTATTCAGTTGGAGAAAATTACGGCTAGAGCAGGGAAGGACAAAGAAGATTACAATCTCAAAGCTTTGCAACTGATGAAGAGAGAATTGGACTTACTGTTCAATTGGAGAAATTTACAGCTAAAGCACGGAAAGACAAAGACAATTATGACCTTAGAGCTTTGCAACTGATGAAGAGAGAATTGAACTAACTTTTTGACTGTTCAGCATGATCAAAGTTCTGCAAGTTCAGACTAATTGAAGTATTTTCTATGAGAACATTTGGTAAAAAAAAATAAACACAAAATTTAGTTGAGTTTATAATTGCAGACTGATCATTAATTTTGTAAAGTTATGTTCTGAATTGGTTTTGAAGGCTTAATATATCTNAGCCTTATGTACTTCACTGATATAATAGTTAGGTGAAAATTCATTGATGTTTTTAATAAAATTTAAGATCATGGATAGTNATCCATATCAAACATTATGTAAGTCTGTCAGGTATCATGTCTGAGGTTGTACTACCTCTTTTTTTTTTATAGCTGTTTACAAATTTATANGCTATTTTTAGCAGAAGTTGATGTAGACATCAGATATTNAATATANTGGTAGAGCTTGATTTTACAGCCGTTTGCAGAAAGGATNACAGGTCNCGCCACNGCGAGAATTCTCGTGGCGTCATNGCGACTTCGGTGAATCGGGCGTTCGACACCCNGCGATGNCTCTCACCACCATCCNACATGCTGTAGATGTTGTCTGAAAGCCTCAGTGTTCATCAGAGCATGATGAAATGATATTTAATCACTNTGATACTATATATTTCCTATCCTCGGAGTGAATCTNAGGTCCTTTTCCTCTCATTTNGGCTNAGATCCTAGCCTCTGGCAAGCTCAAGGCATCAGCACTAATTTTCGGAAGGGTATGGTGGTTCTATATATGCCAGGTCAAATANACAGTGATAGACAAGGTAGTTATGCAAGCACTAGAGCAGGAAGATGGACAGTACTACAGTGGAGGAAGAGCTAGAGATGCATGAATGCCCGATTCAGTAANGCCACGAGAATTCCTCGCCACGTCGGACACTGTCATCATTTTCCCAAACGGCTGTAACTCATACCTAATGATGACTTGGTGGCAACAGCAGCACAGGAGGAAGGACACAGCATGGTCTGGCCTGGTTCCACAGACTCGAAAGCAGGTTTCAACTTTTGCTGACTCAAAAACAATGTTTACATCTTTTTCCTCTGGACGGCGCAAGGATGGTGTAACGTTTTGTAAAGGGCTGTAAAAGGTTTGACTTGGGAGCGGAAAGAAGACAACTGGTGTTTTAGGAGAAAGAGGCGCTAAGCACGCGCACGTTGAGTTGCTCCCGCGCGGGCACCAGGGACCCGAGGTAAGCTCGCACGTG
>SFCI01000933.1:0-13226 GCA_004681135.1 Hericium alpestre | reverse complement strand
CTGCCGTGGGGGCGTCGGGCGCGCGGGGCTCGTTGCGTGCTGCTGGATGCTCAAGCTCGGGCTGTGCACGTGGCCTGGCTCCGCGGGGGCGGCGGGCACGGCGGAGGGTGTCGTGCGGAAGGATACGCTGCAGCTGATAGAGCGCGTGATTGGCACGGTGCGGCGGCGGCGGAGCTTGAAGGCCATCGAGACGTACGAGCAGGTCAAGTTCCTCGCGGCGTATGTCGAGTACCTGCGCGAGAAGGCTGCGGGGGCGTGATGCGCATCTTCAATCTTGTCTTATTGATTTCTATTACATATCACATATACCTGAACTATTCTTTTGCATTCAAGCAGCTTGGATGTGTGTTTATACCCCGGCATCGTCAATGTTGCATTGAGATGAGTTAGTGTTGATCAGTACTGTGCTTTTTAGATTAGGAACCTGGCTGTTGATACCTGTACTTGTCTAGAGTATACGCTGCTTACACAGCTCTTCCCTGGTTCCTCCCAGCATGACAGCTGGATTCAAAACGATAGACCAGGTCGCGTGCGCCCAGCTCCGGAACTGGTGGGCCCCCCGATCATATCTCATGCGAGCTAGAGTTTGCGAAATACTTATCCCCCCCGCAGGGGAATCTCTGTCCTCCTGAACCACGTAGCGACGTGCGCATCAAGTTTGTTCATCCGTGCTGTTCTTTTGAAGAGGGAGTCTGGTGGAGTCAGCTTGCTTAGACCCCCCGGCCTGCCTCAAAGGCCATCTTCGACAGCAGGCTCCGTAAGCGTAGAATGGGGGCTCTGGTCTATCGGTTTGAATCCAGCTGGACTTGCTTGCGACTCTGCAATTTATGGAACTTCTGTGTTCTTACTTCAACGGGTATACAAGGGGATAAAAGTTAGCGCTGGTCAAGGGTCCGAGACGCCAGCCCGGCATGATCGCGGTGCAATCTGAGCCAACGTCTCGAATAACATATCGCTTCGCTGGGGTGCTTCTTCAGGACATCCACGGACCCACAGCTCGAGATGCCACCTGCGCGCGGGCCGAACTTGCTCAAAGAATTATATGCACCTGGAACGACTTGGGACCGGTGGAGACTCGAAGCAGGGCACTCATGACTATACACGTACTAAAATGACTCTAGATCGCCCGGAGGTTTCACTTCCGGAGGGCTCGAAAGCTCAGAATAAATGGATGGGCACGTTTTTTCTAGAATGTTCGCGGAGGTTGGAGACTCGAACGTACTAGTGAAACTTGAAGCACCGGGCTGCCCTCGGAGCATCTCGGATGGCCCAGAGACAGGGCGCAGATCGCTGACTCAGCGGATTCGGCACGCGTATCTCCTTCGACTTCGACCCTTCCCTCGAGTTCCTTGACATCGTTACAAGAATGTTTTATCCCGCGTAGCCTCGTGTGACGTCGTTCGATGGTCTGCGACTATGTACGGAGCTCGGAAAGAGAGGGGACGCAGCTTGATCTCGTTCCAAATGAGATGGTGCTGGTGAATGTAGGTCCGTCACGGAGCTGTGCTTTCTGGTGAGTGCTCGTCGTCGCTGGAATGAAATATTGCAAAGGTTTCTCCAGAAGTATATATATGTCTCCTCGAGTCCTCCTCGATTCTTCTCTGCACAACCCAACCATACTCAATATCCAAACACTTACATCCCTCCTTAGTACTCATATACAGCACTGGAGCCGTCTTCTTCATCTAACTCGTCCGGCTCTCTTCAGAGAGGCAGAGCATGTCTCAGTTGCAGGTGCGTACGCATATTGATATCGTACACAGCGGGTACTGACCTCCGTATCTAGGCGTCGCAAGATGGTAAGGCCATAATTCACTGTATTTTCAGCCGTAAAGATCTTGAACACCTATTTTCAAAAGAAATGCGACGGCGTCCGGCCCGTCTGCGGCCAATGCGCCCGCTCCAACAAACGCGACGAGTGCGGGTACCACGACTCCGCGGCGCGTAGCAGGACACAGATCCTCGAGGAGGAAGTCGCCGTCCTCGAGGCGCGCATTCGCCAACTGGAGAACCCAGAGGACGAGCCCGTTCCTGGCCCCATTATGCTGCGTGACCCCCACGCCAGGTTTCACTCTTCCCAGTCGCCGACGGCGCCGGACTCGTCGCAGTCTTCTGCTGGGCCATCTGGGCCATCTAGTCCTGTAGTTGGTACGAAGGCCTTTTACTACTCTAAATTATGTTCTAGACGCAACAAATCTTTAGGTTTCTCTGGAGGCTCCTTATCGCGTCGGTCGTCCATTTCTAGCCCGATCCGTGAAGAGTCTGACGAACCGTCCACCGAAAACGCCCAGCTTCTGTATGCTCCTGGTCGCTCGTATAACTTCCTTTACTTTTTCCTGACTAAATCGTTTCAGGTTGGACGTATTCTTCGAGCACAGCTCACAACTCGGCTGGTTTATGCACACCACACGATTCCGACACGCCCTTGCACTCCCCGAAGGCAACCCCAACCGCCCACTCGCAGCCCTAGTCGACGCAGTCTACCTCCTCGGCGCGTCCAACATGCGCCAAATCACAGGTGCCGCGCCTATCGACGAGCACGTCTACGTTTCGCGCGCCCTCAGGAATGTCGGCCTCGGCCTCGCCGACGCGCCGTCGCACAGAGTTGTGCAGGTCATCCAGGCGCGCGTGCTGCTTGCGTTTTACCACTATGGCATCGGAAAGTTCATGGAGGGCCGGCATCAGTCGGATGCAGCGGCGTCGCTCGTTCTCTTCAGCGGCATGCACAAGATCCGCTCGACGCAGTCCTGGCGGAATGTGTCGAGTTTCGTCGATGTGATGACGTTGAGCCTTCCGGCGCCGCAAGATCAGGTTGAAGAGGGCGAGCGCATCAATGCGTTGTGGACTGTGTTTACGATATGCCGGGTCTGGGCTGTTGCATTTGGCGCACCTGTGCTCTTGTCCGACAACGACGCGCTGGGCACGCAAATCGATACGCCGTGGCCACTGGATATGGAGACCTACGAAAGAGTATGTGCGGATTTTTTTGCTCTGGATTGATTTCTTGATGACGCTTTAGGGGCCTGTATACCCGAATTTCCGGACCAGCAGCACGCTGCGAAATTTCCTCGCGGGGATCAATACTAGCTGGCCATGGGAAAACCATTCTATGCTCGCGCAGATCAGCAATGCAGCTGCGCTCTTCGACCGTGCAACGTATCTCGCATCATGCTGGCGGCCCGGTACATATCATTTTTCCCGTCACCGCCTACGCTCATTCATATCAGAATGGTTTAATTCCCCAGATATAGCCAACACGAACGCATTCTATGCGAACTTCATAACGTTAGATCAAAGGATCGACGAATTCAAGACCCAATTGTATTATTTAGAAAATCTGAACAACGCCGGCTCGGACATCATCCGCACGATGCATGCAATACACTGCCTGACCGATGCTGCTACGATCCAGCTGCACTCACCGTTCGCACAGCAGAACGTCCTGTCGCGCAGTAAGGCCTTCACAGCTGCGAGAGCGATCGTCCGAGCCAACATCACCGTCCGCGCGCATGAATTCCTCATCATCAACCCGATGCTAGGGGTAAGTTCCACCTCGCGCACTATTGAGGTCCAAGACTGATTGACTGTCATAGATCGTGTGGGCCGCGGCCTGCCAGGTGTTCATCCGCGAACTCCTGTGCATGCGATCGATCCCTGCTGGCGCGACGCCGCTCCTCCCGGACCGCGAAGCTGAGGTGCGCGGCGCCGTCGACCAGCTGCAGGCGATGATGGCTGTTTTTGCGCCTGTCTCCGCCTTCATCAGTACGTGCCACATATGAGATTCGAGACTTAAGCACTGAATTTAAAAAAAAATTTGGGCAGATTATCAGCTTGTAAAGGTGCAGCAGGAATTGATGGGGCTATGAGCGTATGCGCAGCATAACATACGCCCATAGCCGCAAATGGGGATTCATAGTGGTATCTTATGCACTATGTGTCATGACTTACTGTCAGCCCCACACTCATCTACGACAATTTGTAATGTAGTCTACATTAGGGTGTAGGCACACGCGCAACCCCCTACAAGACCCTTACTTTGGATCAAGACCTCGCGGGGTCTTGGTACGAGACTACGCTTCTATTCCCTTTTGATCTGTGAAGATAAAGCTTATCTTAATGCAGTGCGCCCAAAACGTCTGGCATATGTTAGTAGCGCCATTATCACGTCCATCACGCATCGTCGGGTCCATTCTCTGACTTCCATCACATCGTGTAGCCAATCATCGACGGTACTTACGTTTTTTTTTTTCGATTCTTTGATAGCTTCCTCGACCACGTAGCACTCGTCTTCTGCGCTGCGCCTGTCTTCCGCGCTGCTCGGCGCTTATCTCCGTGTGTACTCACTAACATGCCCGTGCTCATGCACCAGTTTTACGTGCTGCGGAATGTTCGAGCACGTGCTGTGCGCATGGCCGTTGTACTGCTCCGCGGGGCGCGGCGGGTATGAAGGAGGGCGTGGTGCAGAAGGCCACGCTACAGCTATTGGAGCGCGTATAGACACGCTAAGACTTAGCGAGGCGACGGAGGTTTTTGGCGGCGTATGTCGAAAAGGTATCTGCGCGAGTAGGTCGTGACGGCGCGAGGGGTCGCGGTCTTGTCTCTTGACTGGCTGTGCCCATAGGACCAGCTTGGTCCCCGTCAATATACCCCTGCGTCGGCACCTTTGCATCGCCAATAGAGTAGATGCCGTGATTTTTGGGCTATAAAAAAATCTTCTGTCAATCTAGGTTTGCACCAGACTTGCATGCAGGCGCATTAGGCTTTGTCAGGCTCCGCCCGGGACGAGTCGTGCACATTACATTCTAGAGAGTTTTCGCAGCCCTCCGACTCGATCTCAGCCGGGTCGTACCCTACGCTCCATTGGTTTCTCCGGACCCTGCCACCCACAGCTGCTTACAGGTGCATTTCAGTCGGACTCGACGCTCGTCCGAGTCCGAGTCAGTCAGTTGCGAAAACTCGTTGCGAAAACTCTCTACTGTATCGTGGGTCTCTAAGGATGTAATATCGCACCTTGCGCTTTCTGAAACACTCTACATACTCCCCAGTTACTGCAACGGGTGGATGGGGATGGCTGCTGTTCCTAGTAGTAGCAGGAATTCTGCAAGATCGGCACCTCGCGTAGCCAGAAGGTCGTCGGTTTGAGCCAAAATTACGTGCTTTCTAAAGATGATCGATGATCCTTGCGTATGTCGTCGGCATCGTGCTGAATGTGTGTTCTGGCGATGGAATGCTAGTGACTTTGCACCGATGGGCACGACGCGCGGACAAGACAGACATGGTCATTTGAATGACAGGATCGGCCTAGAAATTTCTAGGATTTTTTCGAAATCTGATTGGTTGAGACGTTCTGCTTCAGACCAATCAGATTTGCGTAGTAAATTCCTTGGAATTTCTTGGCCGATAGAGTCAGACTCCACTCGGTACCTTATCTAGCCGAATGCAAGCCGAGCGGGGGATGACGTAATGAAAGCCAAGCTGGGTGGCAGGGATGGCGTCCTCACTTGTTCGACAACGTTTCATATGGCCGCGGGCACCCTTGCATCCTTCTTGCATGATCGCCATGGTTGTGCTGTCCTCAATAGCGAGCCGTTTCCCGTTGGTCCACATCTCCCCAGATCTGTCTTTTCTAAGACCGTGGCGTGTTTACTGCTGTCGTGTCCGCCAGTGCGCACCCGCTCGATTGGGACACGGCCCAAGCGGCCATGAAAGGCATAAATAGCTGATTCTTGATTCAGTGCCCCGTTAAACCCCGTTAAACGTCCTCCTCTTCTTCTCAGCCCTCTCGTAAGTATGGAGTCCAATTCCTCTGGCTCAAAGTCCTCTAGCTCTTCAAGCTCGCTTCAACGAGGCAGAGCATGTCTCAATTGCAGGTACATCTGACATTCAGCTCCGCTCATGGAGCGTATTAATCTCTATCCCTAGACGGCGGAAGATGGTGAGTACCGGATTCGCACTGGCTGTCGTGGTTTTCTCCAGGGGCATATGAACTAACAACCTCTCTTCCGCAAGAGATGTGACGGCGTTCGACCTGTCTGCAGCCAATGCGTCCACGCGAACAAACACGATGACTGTGGCTACACCGATGTGTCGACGCGCAGTAGGACCCAAATTCTGGAAGAGAACGTCGCTATCCTCGAGGCGCGCATCCAGGAGTTGGAACATCCGGAGAGCGCACCAGTTTCGGGCCCCATTATGCTACACGATCCCCGTTCGAGATCCCACTATACCCAGTCGCCTCGATCCCCAGCCTCCAGTTCTCGCCCGTTCCTGAGTCCACGGGCGTTTAGACGGGGCAAGCAGTCCGTTCTGTCGGCCCACTCCTCCGGGGCATCAGAGTCATCAAGTCCTCTCGTTGGTACGCATCATTTTTGCACTTTGCGTCTTCATTCACCATGCAGCGAACTCTTAGGGTGGTTTTATCAGGTACCCCCTCACGTCGATCGTCATTATCGGGCCAGGAGAGCATCGAGGACCTTCCCGCCGACATTGCAGCGCAACTGTACGTTTATCCATTTCTCGATTACGTCTAGGCAGCTCACTTATTTCTATACTAGGATGGATGCATTCTTCGAACACAGCTCGCAACAGGGCTGGTTTCTCGATATCACACGATTCCGTCATGCTCTTTCACTCCCCGAAGGTAACGTCTGCCGCCCAATTTCTGCTCTAGTCAACACGGTCTACCTCGTTGGTGCTGCCAACATGCACCAAATCACCGGCAAGGAGCCGCCCATCGACGAAAGCGTCTACCTTTCGGACGCACTCAGCGACATCGGCCACGCACTAGAAGATGCACCGTCGCAGAAAATCGTGCAGGTCATCCAAACGCGCGTCCTCCTGTCTTTGTATCACTACGGTATTGGGAAGTTCATCGAGGGCCGACACCACTCCGATGCAGGAGCGTCGCTCGTCCTCTCCAGTGGCTTCCACAAGATTCGCTCGACAAATACCCAACAAAATGCGTCTAGTTTTGTCGATATCATCGCGTTGACGCTCCCGGCGCCGCAGGACCAGGTTGAAGAGGGCGAGCGCATCAATGCGTTGTGGACGGTGTTCACGATATGTCGCTGCTGGGGCGTCGCGTTCGGCGCGCCAATCCTGATTTCGGACAATGACGCGTTTGGCACCCAAATCGATACACCGTGGCCGCTGGATATGGAGACATACGAAAGAGTTACCTTAGGTTTTCCTCGCTTTGGATGGGTTGTCTGACGTTGCCTTTTAGGGGCCAGTTTTCCCGAATTTCCGCACTAGCAGCACGCTGCGCAACTTCCTCGCGGGGATAAATACCAGTTGGCCGTGGGAGAACCACTCCTTACTCGCACAAATGAGCAACGCCTCTGCCCTCTTTGACCGTGCCACATACCTCTCCTCGTGCTGGCGTCCAGGTACATGTCCCACATTCCGTCCATTGCCAACAAATACTCATGTCACAAGAATATTACCACACAGATTTACCTAACATGGACGCGTTCTACACGACCTTCGTGGCGGTCGATAACAGGATCGACGAGTTCAGGTCGCAATTGTACAATCTGCCCCACCTCGCGGACGCCGATTCAGACGTCGTGCGCACGATGCATGTCATACACTGCCTCGCCAACACCGCGTCAATACAGCTGCACTCTGCGTTTGCGCAGCAGAACGTGGGGTCGCGCAACAAGTGCTTCATGGCCGCGCAGGCCATCGTACAAGCGAACATGGACGTTCGGGCGCATGAGTTCCTCATCATCAATCCGATTCTAGGGGTAAGCGCCCTGATCAACGATCCGCGTGCGGGGCTGATTGGGTATGGTGTTGTCATAGATTGTGTGGGGCGCCGCCTGCCAGGTGTTCATTCGCGAGCTCGTCTTCATGCGCTCTATGCCCGCCGGCGCGACGCCGCTCCTCCCTGACCGCGAGACGGAGGTGCGCCTCGCGGTTAACCAATTACAGACTACCATGGCTGTCTTCGCGCCCGTCTGTACTTTCATCAGTGCGTACTTCTTAACCCAGCCCACCAGATTGCAGATACTTACCTCTTCGTGGTGTTCGACAGGTTTCCAGCTCGAGAAAGTGCAGCAGAAACTGATGGGGCTATGAGCGTGTGTTCTCGGGCCGAAGACGACGGCATGTTCGGCTGCACCTACAGTACCTGCGTTCCATACATCACCAATGCTGAACGGTGAGCACGTTTCTGTGCCTATCTGTGGAATTAACGGCTTAATGTCGTATCTATGCTGAAGCAGGCGCCGAGGCCGCCGCTGCACGTGTCTACCTCGTGGGGCTCTATATCGCCCAGCGCATCAAAACGCAAAGTTGTGGAGGGAAGGATTATCAGCATGTTATAGAGGCTGAGGGTCGAGAGTGCCAGTCGCTTTTGACAACGGATTAATACGCTATGCAGGTCAATAGCCATCTTTCTTGCTTCTTATTCTCCGTTACTGAGTCATCCCGTGCACTGCACGTCAATGCCGTTGGCATGCATAGGAACACGCGCGTAACCTGCATGAGCTCGGTGAGCAGGCTGAGATGAGGCTGGCGGCATGGGCTGCGGCGTGGGCGCGGGCGCCGCGAGAGAACACCAGGGATTTCCGACAAGGAGAGCTCCGGTAGCTCGGCTCACGCCAATGCCGTTTACATGCACAAGGGTACGCACTGGGTACGCCCATACCCATCGAGTTCGGTGAGCACTCTGGGATGAAGTTGGTGGCATGGGCAATGACATGGGCACGGGCGCCGCGTAGCGTGGGCACGGGCGCTGTGAGGGAACACGGAGGGCTTTCCGAAGTCAATCGCGCAGGCATCGGCGAAGTGAGCACCGGGGCATGTCGTGCTAAAGGCTACGATGTATTGATGGCGTTTGTATGCGTCAAGTGGTGATGGCGGTCAGTGGTTACCACTGGTAGGGGATGGGTGCGTTCGATGCCGCGGGAGACGGAGAGGCGCCCCTAACCGGCAACTGGTTTCGCCCCAGAGGTAACGTTGCTTCAGACACCATAGATGTCAATAATGACAGCTCTGTAGTATCCACCAGGTCCTTTGTTCATCGCAAGTCGGGCTGAGTCAAATGCACTTGTAAGTATCTGTCTAAATTTTGTCGAAGTGCAAGTACGCGCGTATACGTATGAGAAAGATATGCTAAACTAAGCAATCATGCGCGCCTAGTTATGGCAGGCGCACAGTGACGTCGTCGCAGCCCCGGAAGATGCACAAACGGCTCAAGGTGGACGCACCCGCCAGATCCATGTTCTACAGATCCGTCGGTTGTCCGTCGGTACCGCGCATAGATCGGGCTCAAACGCAGAACGACTGTCCCAATTGCGCGGGGGTCAGCAACGGAGATCGAAGCACGGATGCTCAGTAAGTGGGCTCGAAGGAATATAGCCGTAGTCGTGAGTTACGAGCAAGTTACGAGCACTATGTAACGCCATTTGACAAGTTGGGAATTTCGGCCCCTCTGCTCATCCAGACTGCTGGCTCCTAATATTAGTGCCCTGTCGAAGATCCACCCGGAGCCGCCGGGAATGGGTTCTGCGTTCTGCGTGATCAGGAACTGTAGGTGGTTCTGTCGGAGGTGGGTCTTCGAACTGTCTTCGACAGTGCCAGTGCTTCTTTTCTATGCCGATCAGTACAACGGAGCAAGTAAAGCGAAGTATACCGATCATGGTTCAATGGCCCGGGACGTATACTTCGGTCCAATGGAGATTTGTTTTTGAAATGCTTCTTCGTCTTCTCTGGTCATTGAATAAGCTGACTGGGCCCGATTATTTTGGTGCCTTCTTTCGCTCGGGCCGTTATTCTCGCGAATGACATAGCGAAGTCACCATTGTGATTGTATGATGAGTTCACAAAAGTAACAGTAAGTTGCTCAATCATCTCTATATTTGAGGCAAGTAAGCGTGCTATCCCATTTGACAGGAATCGAAAGTGAGCGCTCACACACGTCTTCCTTTAATTTATCAAATTGTAATATTCAGAGATGCAAGGATCACACATCTTCAAAGGAGAAGATAGTGAGAAGGCTCACGACCAGGATTGGCGATCAACACCATATACTTATGGCCTCCTGCTTCTGCACTTGAACCCGCCGACATGCGGCAGAGGCCAGTGGGCAGAAAGACACCGACGAATCATGACACCATGATGGTCCGTTCGGAACAAACTAAAACATGGAGCTGCAATTGAATACCATAAGCCAAGGACATCGAAGTAGATCATCTTGTTATCGGGCTGACAAACCCGCACATGGGGCATCCCCATTGATCACAAATGGTCAAGGCTTCTGGAGACGTTGCTGAGTGGGTCGCGTCTGGAGACGCCGATGCGGATGTTGGCGACTTTGAAGCGATTAGCAGCTGCTCGTTCTTTGATTCTCATAATTCAACAGAGCACTACTGGCAAATACAAAAGCGGTAGTGCTTGTGTTGACGGTCAGGATTAATTGATGTTAAGCGAGGGCGGTGTGGCCAGGGAGCCGGACGGTGGGAAAGCTTACGGTATGTACCGATGCAGGTTATATAATTTAGTCATCGCAAGGAAGTCACGTCCTCAATGTTTTCGGTCAAAGAACGTGTACGATGCTTTAACATCGGTCCTCGCTAGCGCTCTAGCTTTTCCCCGCAAAACCAAAAGAGAACTTCGGCTTCGCGCATCCAACGTCCCCGAGGATGTACGCGCACCCCGCTGACTCGTTGCTGTGTCCTCCAATGTCGCTCTGTGTTTCACCGAAACTAACGAGAGACGCCATTTCTTTGAGCATGGAAACACATCCGTCTCGTATAAATGGGCGGCTTCAGTCTGTGAAGCCGATTCTCTAACATCCTAGCTCCAGGGCATCCGGCATCCCATTCTATACCTTTTGTGTTGTAGTAACCAGCAACATGGACGTTGCATCCTCGAGCGCCCTGTATGGCTCTCTTCAAAGGGGTAAGGCATGCCTCAGCTGTCGGTGAGCATCCCCATTCTTTTCTGCGTGAATTATCCTCACATTTATACAGGCGAAAAAAAAATGGTAGGCCAAATTCTGATGGTACCGCTTAGAAGCTCATGATTTTGTCTCCGTGATTGTGCAGAGATGCGATGGTCTACGGCCGGTCTGTGGTCAATGCAGCCGAGCAGGCAAGCCAGAGGACTGTGGATACACAGACGTGCAAGCACGGAGCAGGACCCAGATGCTGGAGGACAATATAGCTGAGCTCGAAGCCCGGATCGAGGAGCTGGAGCACCCGGAGATTGCCCAGAATATGGTGCAGCTCCATGACCCACACTCTAGAGCGTATCGATCCATGCGCGGGTCTTCTTCGTCTCCGTCTAATTTGCGGCCATCGAGCTCTGCTCAATCCGGTACATCAAGTCCTCATGTCGATGAGGTTGACGAGCTTCCCACTGAGGATACGCTATTTATGCCGTTTCACAGCTATACGCAGCCCATCTGCAACCTCCGGGGGCAACGAGGAACTCCCTGCGCATATCTCTCAGCAACTGTAAGTACCTCATATCGAGATACAGCTCTTTCTGATCATCTTGACATATAGCTTGGACCACTTCTTCGGACACGCCTCTCAATTTGGCTGGTTCCTGCATGTTGTTCGATTCCGTCACGCTACGTTACTGCCGGCACGCAATGCCAACCGCCCGCCTCCTGCTCTTCTCAATGCCGTCTACCTTTGCGGTGCCATGATCATGCGGCAAGTTACTGGCACCAACCCATATGTCAATGAATGCATATTTCTATCGCTGGCGCTCTCCGACGATAGGACACTCCCTCTCCGGCGCCCCGTCGCAACAAGTCATCCAGAGCATTCAAGCACGAATATTGCTGTCTGTATATCACTATTCGATCGGCAAGTTCATAGAAGGGCGCCATCAGTCCGACGCTGCAGCTTCGCTTTCCCTCACGAGTGGCCTGCATAGAATTCGATCGGCTCAGTTCGTTGGGACTCCATCGAGCTTCGTCGATTCCATCTCGCTTACCCTGGATGCTCCAAAAGACCAGATCGAGGAAGGAGAGCGTATCAACGGCTTATGGGCTATGTTTACGTTAGATCGCACTTGGGCAATCGCTTTCAGTGTCCCCTCAATTATCTCTGACAGCGACACGTTCGAAACCCAAATCGACACGCCGTGGCCGTTGGACATGACCACTTATGAACAGGTATGTACTCGGTTTATTCACAGAAGTCTGGTACTAATTCACGCATTAGGGCCCGATCTATCCGAATTTCCGCACCAGCTTCACGCTGCACAACTTCATGGCAGGAATCAATACGGGCTGGCCGTGGGAGAGTCAATCCGTGCTGGCACAGCTGAGCAAGGCTTCCGCTCTATTTCAGCAGGCCTCGCTGCTGGGTCTACAGTGGCGACCGGGTATGTAATTTGGGCTACAAAATTAAAAGAGGTCACTTATTGACACACACAAGTAGAAGCCCAGACCGCGAACACCTACTATGCGGACTTCGTCGCCATCGACCAGCGCATAGAGGAATTCAAGGAGCAGCTATATTCCCTCGAAAATCTTCCGCAGGTGTCTTCGGACGTCGTGCGGACGATGCACACCATACATTGCTTGACCCACGCGGCGACAATTCAGCTGCATGCCGCCTTCTCTCAGCGGAATGCAGCATCTCGCAATAGGTGCTTCGCGTCGGCCAAGGCGATAATGGAAGCCAATGCTGCAGTACAGGTGCACAATTTCCTGATCATCAATCCAATCCTCGGGGTGAGCCTCAAAGCGCTAGAATAGACCACACACATTGTACTTACTCCATGCATAGGTTCTCTGGGCAGCCGCGTCCCGCGTATTCATTCGCGAAATCGCGTCTATGCGAAATGCACCACTTGAGCAAGGACCCACACCTGAACGAGAGGCGGAGGCAAGGATGGGACTCGATCAGCTTCAGGCCGTTATGGCCGTTTACGCACCTGTGTGCGGGCTCGTCAGTGCGTCTCCTTCATTCCTCTGGAAAGCATGGCCGCTTTAATCATTATTTGCCGCTAGACCATCTATTTGTCCGACTCCAGCAAGAACGCGTCGGCCTCTAAGTTTACGGCGGACTGCAGCCGGTCCGCCAGATCTGCGTCTGGCACATACTTTCTAGAGTCGTTCATTTGACTTCAATTTTCACCAATCTATCTCATTCCGTGACATCCTAATGATAACGCATCCGCATCTGCTGGCATGTGTCTAGATTTTCTGAGTTCTTTTGTGCTTTCGACTTCGCTTAGAATTGCTATGCATACCATAC
>SFCI01000931.1:0-13232 GCA_004681135.1 Hericium alpestre | reverse complement strand
GCTGTGCGTGGGCGTGGTTGGGCATTGGCGAGTGGGCCTGCGATGTAAAGTCAGAGGAAGACGGGTGCAGCGCGTGGGCGAAGCGGTGCTCCGGCGGTGGGACGGACAGCGAGCGGTTGTGCATGCTGTGCGCCTGGGCGTGCGCGTGGAGGGAGTGCATCCCGCCGAGGCTCTTCGGCCGNCCGCTGTGCGCCNGCGTCCCAGGCGGCGTGTCGACGAGCTCGGTCTCCTGCGTGAGCCCGTCTGCGGTATAATCGTCCATCGCGAGCGGCGGCTTCGGCCCGCCGCTCGTGTCCATCGCGTCCGGCTCGTCGTTAAGGTTGATGGCAGTCAGCTCAATCTCGTCGATGCCGGGCAGGGCAGACGCGTGCATCATCGACATGCCTGACAGCCCGAGGCCTGCGCTACCAAAGCCGAAGCCAGGCCCGTAGTCTGCACCCTGGGGATGCTGCGGCTGATGCGTGCGCGAGCCGAAGATGAGGTCACCGGCATAGTTCGAGTGATGTGTGAAGCCCCTGAAGGCCGCGGCGCTGGAGAACATATCCGGGTCAGAGAAGGCACTGTGCGTGTCGCCCAGGCCAGCCTCTGACGCGGACGCGAAGTCGCGAGCCGACGGGAAGAGGTCATAGCGATCGAGGACGCCCTGTGAGAGCTGGGAGAGGCTGAAGGGTGACGAGGGTGACGGAGAGAGGCCTGAGAAGTATGAAGGCGAGCTGCTCGAGGCGAGGGACATGCCCGCGGCGGAAGGTGACGTAGTGGAATCGAGCCGCGGGTTCGCGGACAGCCAGTCAGTGGGCCCACGCGGACTTGCCGATCATGGTGTGGGGTTGGCGAGGGATGGGCAGGGAGAAAGGAGAGGAGGACGGAGAGAAGAGAAGATCCTGCGTGGAGGAGGATGGGGAGTTGGACCATGTCGCGTTAGAGGTAGACGTCGTGGCAGACGACCAAGCCTGTGAAGAATCGGCGGGTAGAAAGTCAGACACAGAAAGGGGGTCCGCCAATGCGTCGTCGATGTGCTGCATGTCAACCTCAATGTCGATCATTGGGGGTGGCGGCGGGGGCATGGCCTGCGAATCAAAAAACGGCTGGGCAGACACGAACTGCTCATCCTCCTCCTCGTCGGCAGACGTGTCCTCCTCTTCAGAACACGACGCGCTTTGCGGGACACTCTTTGTCCCGCCTCGCAGCAGGCCCTGCGTGGTGTGCCGTCGCTTCCGGCGGGCAGGCCCCGCATCCCTGATCGCGGTCAGCTGCTCGTCGTCGCGGCCCGCATTGGCATCTGGGGGGTCGCCACGGCTGTAGCCCCAGCCTTGGTCTTCTTCGCTGTCGCCCTAGGCTTGTAGCCCGCCGCCTTGTACAGCTCGGGAAAGGCATTGCGGAAGCGGTCGCGGAGGTCAGTGGAGCGGCGATTCTGCTCCTGGAAGATGGGGTCCTTGACGATGGCAGCCCAGACGGTACCATGCTTGTCGTAGCCGGCCTTAAGAGCGCGGTCCTCCTCCTCTGTGAAGGGTCGCCGCTTCTTGGAGCGCGTCTTCTCGAAGATAGACGAACCGTCGGGCAGTGCGGACCGGATCTTGGAGGAGAGGTGCGTCTTAGCGTTGGGGTAGTGCTGTTTGTAGGCGTCGGGGAAGTAAGTGCGGAATCTGGGGTGAAGGATGAGCCGGATGTGAACACAATGACATCGCGTACATACCTGTCTTTGAGATCGACAGGGGAGCGGTGGTCGAACTTAAGGCTGGGGTCGTTCAGGATTGACTTCCAGTTGCCAACGCCATGCTGAACGGAGGCCAAATGAGAAAGCGCGAAGCCAAAGGATGAAAGAGTCCATACTCTGTTGCAACCTTCGACCAGCATCTGCGTTTCCTCCATCGTCCACTTCTTCCGGACCTTCTTCTCGGTGGAACTGGCCACCGGCGCGTCAGTCGTGCTGAGCTTGCGCATCTTGCCTCGGCGTTCGATACCAGTGTCGTCACGGAATGTCCAGGCGGGAACCTGACGCGGGGAAGAGGGTAAGGCAAGCGAGACGCGGCGCTGCTTCTGTAGCGATCCCGCAGTGGCGGTGGCGGTCGACGTGGACGGGAACGGTGCGGTGAAAGAAAAGGCGGATGTGGGCAGTGCAGAAGAGGCTTTCAAGGGTGATTCTGACGCTGCCTTTGGCATGGCTATCGAAGGACCGGGAGAAGTCGAAAGATGGGGTGAAGTGAGCCCGGTCGCGCTTGCTTTGTAGGCGAACGAGAAAGCGCAATTTCCGGTTGGGGAAGGCGAGAAATGGACGCGAGAGATGAAAGTTGAAATTGCGATGGAAGATGCAGCTGGCGACAACGTGTAGAAGCCGTGTACAGCAGGTCCGGAGAGGGGGAAGAAGGAGAGTAGCAACGCGGCATACCAAATCGGTAGCTGCCAATTCGGTAGTCCCAAAACGTGCCCCTCTATCCATCAATCACTCTACTCATGTCCGCCTCGCGTAAGGTATCTTTCATCGGAATCATCTCATCGCTACTGTACAAAGACATCTATCCTTGCTTGTCTCTACTCTGCGTCTACTCGGACGACAGACCTACGACGTGACCAGTAGTTCCGGTGCGACCCGCTCTTCCACTCCATGCAGCCGCCCGTTCCATGTTTGTAGCCGCTCCGCAAGCTGCCCAATCCGCTCACGCGACAGCACGCGTGGCTGCACCCAGGAGATTGTAGCCTTTTGGTCCACCTGGTCTATCTCGCCCCGGATCAACTTCAGGCTGCGTGAGTGACAGCAACGTGTAATGACGACAGCGGGGTCGAGGACGAGCGACGAGGACGATTGACGAGGACGTGTGACATCAAAAGCGACCGAGCGAGGCAGAAGACTATATCAGTATACCTTCCGAGCGCTCTAACCCAGTGACGCACCTCAATGCTTTCATTATCATATGCTCGACCTCTTCCAACGCGAGCCGCGTCTCCTCCGCAATCGTCTGGAACGACATCGTCCGGTCGTACGCATTCCGCTTGAACACGGACTCAATCAGCGCCATCAGACAAATCTTCTGGCGCAGGTACGGATAGTTCTCTTGCAGTATCGGCTATCACGTGAATGCACGTCAGCTACCGCTCAAAACACAAGAATAGCTAGCCTCACCTCTTTCGGGAACAGCGGCGCGAGGGCTTCGAATTTCCCGATATTACCCTCGTTGAACGTGAAGAGCAGCTTCTTCAGCCAGTCGTGCGGCGTGCCGTCCAGCGAGTCCAGGATCGGGTGCATCAGCTACATCCGGTCCCAAAATCAAGCGTCAGCGACCGACTCGGCCAGAACGAGGCGCGCAGGAGGACGCAAGGCACGCAACTCTCCGACATTATCTGCGGCCGCACCATGATGCAACGCACAGCGAATGGAAGAAGCCTGCCGTGCCGACGCACCCCGCTGCGGGACACGCACCAGTTCGCCAAAGTTGTAGATCTCGTCCCCAAGGAATGCTGCGATGCTGAGGTCGTGCGCGCGCCCGAGGCGCTCCTCGGCGGTCATATCCTTTTCCAGGTCCACGCACGCGAGGTACAGCAGCGAGTTGCGGTAGTACGGCGCGTACTCCGCCTTCGCCTGTCGTGCGCGCGCATCTCAGCCACAGGGTCGCTGCGCGGGCAATACATCGGTCCGCACCTTGTAGTAGTCCGCTGCGACGCTGTAGTACGCCGCGTTCACGGTGCTCTCCACGCCAGAAAGGTTATCAAGCACCGCCCACGCGGCGTCGATATCCTTCTTCGATCCCTCGATGTCCCCAAACACAAGTTTGGAATGCGCGAGCGTCGACAGCAGGAGCACATGTGCGTCGGGCGAGGCCTCGGCGTCGACGCGGCCGAGGAGGGACGTCAGGAAAGTGACATGTTGCTCGGGGTCTAGTGCGCGGCGGGGTCAGTATACGGATGGCGCAAGGCGATCGAGCGGGTCGGAACGATTCGCCGAGATTGGGGTGCTCACTGTCGATGTCTTTTGAGACCGTGACACCCATTTCGACAAGTCGGAGCGGGTTCAGGCGCGGCTCGAAGTCGCGCACGAAGCGGTTAAAGACATCCACCCGGATATTGAGTGCTAGCGGGTGCGCGAAGAACTCGAGCAATTTCACAGTCAATTGGTGCCATAGCCTGTATTACAAATGAGCAAACTGAACAGACCGGCACTTTAGATTCAGGGAAGGCAACGTGTCGAGACATGAAATCAGTGGAAAGGAACGCACTTTCGTGAATGCAACTCCTGAAATGCCTGGAAATATGGGTGCAATTCTGGTGGGGTAGCCGAGAGGGCAGTTGTAAGATACTCGTCCACATCAATCCTTGGCTGTTGAAGTGACGTCGACATGGTGTGTTTTGTCGAGAAAGATAGGATATACGCGCGTATGGATGAGCGCGGACTCGAGGGCGACGCGTCGCCCGTTGTTTGGTCGTGTGTGGCAAGAGCCTTGGATCCTAACAAGTTCAAACACAAATCCACGACTTCGAGCACTTTGGCAAGAAAGTGAAATCAAGTGTTCCCCTTTCCCAAAGCCAACCATCCGCTCAAAATCGGTCGATCAAGAAAAAATGAATGCTGGAGACCTGTACGATATGAATAACATGCAATTTTCCAGTGTAATCCGTGCGATAGATGTAGTCTAATTAATGTGAGTTAGAAATATGAAATTCCATAATAGCTGATCCCTCATGCAAGGCGCGAAGGTCCCGCAACAGCGTTCGTATGTCTCGCGCCCGACCCATCGGCATTCCCATTGACACCTAAAGACACCCCCTGCGGTTCCGCTGATTCCTCTAGCGGTTCACCCGGTGCCGGAAGGAGATACTCGATGTCTTCGTACATGTGTGGGAACAGGATTGCAAGCATGTCGTCCGTCCTATCCACCAATCAAACCGTCAGCACTCACGCTCAAATGCACCGAGAGCCGCAGGCAGGAGAACGTTCGTTCACATACTTGAAAATGAAGTCCCCCTTTTGCAGTTTCTTCTTCGTAGGCGAGTCCACGACGTTCTTCTCGGAGTCCGGCGCGAGAGGCGTGACATTTAGAGTGCCTTTCGCGTTCTCACGCGTGTACAGCGAGTAGCCCTGTCGGGCCGCAAGATCGAGGATGTTTCGCTCGACGGTGTCTGTTGCAAATAGTTCAGGACTGGGAAGGAAAAAAATGGGCGCTCGGCAAAAGTAGACATACCTTCGGCGTAATAGCAATACACTGGGAAAACGTTGCGTCAGCCAAACTCTAGGTATAAGGTTTGCAGAGGGTGCTTCCGACAGGCACTTACCTTCTGTAGGCCTTCGCTGCCCCATTCGGTCGATTCTGGCGATCGCTAATTGCCTTCATGTTAGCGCTGGAACCGAAGAGAACACGAACTTTATCTCGCCCACCTTGGATTTCGAAGGTATGATGTACCACGCTCTCCAAAAGGAAAACTCTGGATGCGCATGTCACATTCAACCCTGCGTTCTCTCGCTCGCTGTAGAGGTGAGTGGCGTCCGTCAGTGGCGACGATAAGCTCAGATGCTCCGAGATACGCACCCATGCAGAAGCAAGACCAGCAGTTCGGGATCCGTCCGGAACCGCTTTGCTGCGTTTTGCTTGCCTTTGACTTGGTCGATCCGAAGACACGGTATACCTGGACGCGATGCGGGGTTTCAGCCGTCGTGACGTCGATATGCGGCGATAGACCTACCATTCATGGTCAACGCATGCTCTATGACTGAACATGAAACGTCGGCGTCAGTGCTGCACCACCAGTCGACGCATAGCGGATGCACTCACTGTGCAGGGAGTCCGCCCAGGCCGAGAAGACAATGCTTTTCGCCCCCGGGTCAGCCATCTGGAGATACAGAAGGTGGCAAACAAGGGTCTGAATCTTGCTGCCGTAGCTTCCATGAGACTCTGTCGCCCGAATATCGTCAAAGAGACCCGAGCTGATGACGTTGTAATCTAGCTTTCGGCGTGACTTCGGAAGCGGCTCATCCTTCGTCAACCTGCTTGGCAGGCCAGGCATGGGCTGATCCTTATCCTTCTTTGTATCCTCAATAGAGAAACGTTGAAGATTGTCGACATTGATGGGAACGCTGTTAAGATAGATATCAGCCTTGCTGCAGGGTTCGCAAAGCCAGATTATAAGATAAACATACCGGCACACGGGGCACGCCTTGCCGCCCTGGCGTGTCAACCACGACTTCATACAATCCTGGAAAGTGCGGAGTGAATATGGGGACCAGCAACGCATCAGGAAAGACAACGTACTTCGCAGAAGACATGCGCGCTGTGGCAGAACTGCGTCAAGCAACCATTGCAAATTGTACAAACGGAAATAGCGTACCATTGTGTGATGTACCCTCGAACGAAGTCGCACCGGCAGAGGATACACGCCTCTTCTTCTGGGTCATCTCCGTCGTCTTGAGCCTTGGCCAGATGGCTCAGATACCTCTGCCTTGCGCGGCCGGTGTTGATCTTGCCTTCCAGCTCATTCTGAAGCTCTCGACTCTCATTGATTGCGAATGTGACGTCGTTGTCCCATGCGACCTCCACAACGGAGTCAGAGATCTCCTGCAGCTGGCGGAAATACCTGGAAAAAAATTGAATAAACACGTAAACATCGGTGAGGACCAAATGTGAAGCTTACAGAATCCTTTCATTGAATGCCTTGCGGAACTGAGCCAGATCTGCCTCCAGCTTGTCGTTCACGTTGCCTACTCAAAAATGTTAGCGGGTACAGATACCGAAGTCTACAATTAGCTGACCTTGTTCGTTGATCAGATGCCGAAGGTCGAGTGCCCCCTCTTTCGCGATGATTTTTTCTGGATCCTTCTCCTGGACGCAGTCCGCTGCGACCTTAGTCAGAGCGACCATAACTGATTTCACTGCCCGCCCGTCAAAGGTCTCGACAAGGTTCCGACGCGCTTCCGTAAGGTCCTTGTGAAGAACCTCATGCTCAGGCTGAAGGTCGACGTCATCCGGAATGTCGATGTCGCTGTCGTCGGCCGCAATTGCTTTGATTGCGGCCTTCGTGTTACGCTTTTTCTTCACCTTGTCGTGGTGGGCGGCAAGTGCAGTCCGTTCGGATATCTATTCGAAAACTCAAGTAAGAAAGCCTGGAATATTTCAAGCTTTCACTACTTACGAGGACTTCACGTCTGTCGGCCATCAATGCAGCATATGCTTGCAGGTACATCTCCGCTTCGCCCTGCGTTGCCAACGTACGAGCATATTCTTGACCATCGGCTTCGGAGTCCCCAGAGGACAGCTTCTGCGTTAGGAGGCTGTACATGTGCGTCCTCCATTTCCAGAGCAGCTGTGATTGTTCATTCAAGCGCTGCTCGATGATCTCATCAGCCTCCTCGAACTGCAAGACATGTCAGCGTGCGTATTAAACGGGCGCAGTGGGTGACATACCAGGTCAGCAGATTTGATACCGCCCTTCGAAGCAGTAGGGGGTCTTGATCAAGATATCCTTAAGCGTGAAACCCTTTCCATTTGCGTCCTTTTCCAGCTGGGCCATAGCACGGCTTGCCGATTCCTCGGTGACTGTAAAGACATAGACAGTAAGTGATCGCCGTATAGCATGACATGAGATTGAAGCATGTACTCTTCAGCAGCTTTTTGCGCAAGTCTTCTGCAGCAGCATAAGCCGCATCCTCCTCTGCCGCCTTCGACTCGCCCAGCACGTGATAAACGTCACCTTGCAAGAACTTGACGCGGTGCAAAGATACATAGCACTCGCGGAGACGTTGCTGAAGCGCACGCTTCTTGATAGCATGCTCTTCCCCAGCAGGCGTCTTTGGAAGATCGCCGTCCTCCGAGTCGCCAGCGTCAGAGAGCGGAGAATCGTCCCTGCCCTTTCCCTTGCCGTTTTCGGAGTCGCCACTACCACCCAGTCGATTCTGGCCACGCGCTTCCCTCAACGCTGCCGCCTCTCTCTTGAGAACCTCGCCCTTCTCGGCATGCTCCGCCATGGCGGTCTTAATCTCGTCGATAAGCTCGCTGGCTTCCTTCTCGGCTTGCAACAGAACCTCGAGGGACTTCGTATGACGTACTTGAAGGGTCTGGTCATGCTGGATGAGTTGCGCACGCCTAGCAAGCTCGTTGACCTGTGCGGTGTACTTTGTCAATACTGAATTCGCACTAGAATCAAGGCTTACAGCTCACCTTCGTTCGACGGTCATCCATGAGATTGCGCCAATTCTGATCGCTCATTCCGTCGAGGACTTCGCCAATGGTCTTCAAAGCGCCAGACCTATGCGTCTTGTCGCCGCTCTTCAGCAGCTGTCCGACCTGCGGATGTGTACAGATCTGACGGAGCTTGCGAAGCCAGGATCGCAGGAGCGCAGTATCGACTTGCCAATTCTCCGAGGCGGCGACACCGCGAGCATCGAGGCCTAATTCCAATAAAGCCCTCTCGACACTCTGGTCATATACCTGATTTGGATCGTTAGAGGAAAGTATGAGTGGGAATCAAAAGGCACATACGTGCTGTTCGACGCGGCCCAGTGCTATAGGCACGAGATAGCGAGTCTGAGGTGGTATTGTGAGCTCATCTTTGACCGCAGCTTTCATCGTCCTGTGGAACACGTTATGAGCGCCGAATTCAACGCACTAAACGATCATAGCATACCTGACGGTATATTTCTGGAACAATGCGACAAATTCCGGAGCGAATTCGGGTTGCTGCAATCGACTCCACATATAAGGAGAGTAGATCGTTGGGTCAACACGAAGGAACCTAATCACGCCCGGTCAGCTTATAAGCTTTTGATATGGTAAAAGATGGACCGACTTCAGAACATGAGACAGGTCGGATATGTGGGCTCTAGCAGGCGTTCCCGAAACGGCGAANGAAGATACACGCGGAATGAGCGACACCATTTCCCTGTGGCACGGTAAGGTCAGATTCGCGAAGTCAGAGTGACTGAATAGGCGTACTCAGTTTGACCGCCGCCGACCATTTGCACNTCGTCCATGATGACACGCCACCACTCGCACGAAATGAGCGGACTGCGTGGAGGCTTCCTNCTTGAATATTCGGCGGTTTCNCGACGNGGTCTGCTAGGGGGCGCNCGGGCGACNTGCAAGTCCTGCTTGAGCACGTTGTACGTNGTGATACANACNTCGAACGTATNNACGTAGGACCACCAGTCNTTTGGCTGCGACGGTTCGCCNCTACNGCCAGGNNCGTCCTCGTNGATGTCTTCCATCTCNANGTCGCTGTCGATNNCCATNACTTTGCCTTTGCCTTTCTTNCTGNACCCGGTCTTCGCCTTCGNCTTAGNTTTGCCAGTGAGGATGCTTGGNAGCTTCTGCCAACCCTCGTAGACCAGCACCTTNAGCGCTGGTGCATGGGCNGCAAGTTCGTCNGCCCATTGCTGGGAAAGCGAGAGGGGAGTGATGACCAGCGTCGTCTNGGANANCTCAGCATGTTGATCAACNTNAANACATCGTTTNNAAANGACNNACCTTCACCTCCTTCACGTCAATCTTGGCGACCGCGTCCCAGGTCGAGCTACTAGGGTTCCTGCCNATCCCCGGATTGAGCAGAATCAGGGAAATGCACTCCAGTGTCTTCCCAAGGCCCGGTTCTTCGGCCAAAATGCCACCCGCCGCCGGCTTTTCCTGTTCAGGTGGCTCAGGAGTGAGCGTCCCTGTCAGGCGCCGATAGTACCAAACGAGCTGTTCTCCATTCGGGCGCGTGATGGTAAGGCGCTCCCAGAACAGAGGCAGCTCCGACGAGTCTGTCGTATTCGAGACCACGCCTGAGGCATCGATGGATTTGCCCTCCCGTGCGAGCATCCATGCGGTGCTGCGCTTCTGGAAAGGAAGTAGAGAAGGGAGGAGGTCATTGGGTTGCGTGGCTGCTAGAATCTCTGGTTCCACTGGAGGTGCAGGCCAGATGGCAGAGTAGAAAAGCGGTATGTCGATTTTATTGTGGAACGAAGGCGCAAGGGATTGATCGATGCCCGGAGATGGGAAGACGAAGCGAATCACATTTTGCCTGAGGTTCTCGAGAGCGAGATCTTTCTTCGCATTGCCTTCGAAAGGCCGAAAGACACTAGGTACGAAAAAGCAAAGGGTGACGTCCAGATGAAGTTGAAAAGGCATCTCTTCGAGCGTCTCGTCCCATGAGTGTGGCGGAGTAACCACCATGGTTAGCTGCCCATGCAATTTGAATGGAGACCGATGGTTAAAGGGGGAGCGAGCCTCCAGCAGCCTGATCCAGCAAAATAAATGGTCGTTAACATCTCCAGACTCGCTGAACGGTGCTGTCTCGTCGCGGATAGGAGGAACGAATAACATATGCCCGCTATCCAAGGTGTTCAACAAGACAGAATCAACGACAAGACCGGCATGTGTAGGGTCGATCTTGATGGGTCCTAGGTCAAAGGATTCGGAGCTCGTCGCACCCTCGGTGAATGTCCGGAGGAGATCGACGAGGTCTTCTTCCGCCTGTATCAGGCGCTTGATCACCTCTGTCACCGGCTCAGCTGTATCTATATCCGTGGTTCCATGAAGAGACTTGAAGAATTGGAGACGGAACTGGTGACGATAGACAGGAATTTCGTTATCGGCATAGGTTTGAGTTGAAGCTTGAGGGATTGTCGAAACAGTCTTCCTTCGCTTTGCCGAAAGCATATTGGACGACGACGAAAGGGGGCGCTTGCCGTTGCTGTTGTTCGTTGACGAAATCCCTACATCTTCAGACGTCGCAATCTTTTGAAGAACTTCATTGAGAGCGTGGCAAGACAGAGGCAACTCTCGCGAGTTATAGAATGTGTTGCTGTAGTAATACTCTGATGTTGTATTAGAAACTGGTATCTCCGTTCTACATGAAAGCTGAAGTGGCGACGTTTCTATGCGCATGGTGAGCCAAACAGCGCCCTTTGGCCAGACGAAGTGCAGGTGGAAGCTGAGGGACGAGAGCAAGTCGCGATCATCGTACGCGCCCTCCTCGCGACGCGACCGTGACAAAGGTTCTCACACCCTCATTTGTCAGCAGATCTCGGCACTTTATTTTCTTCGTTTTTTCCATCTTTTGTCCACTCTGTCCATTTGGACGCCAGTTTTCACCATGTCTCGTCTCATAATCAAAAATTTGCCTGCCTATATCACACCCGCGCGCCTCAAGGACCACTTTACGCAGGCGAAAGCCCCCGATGGCACCATCACAGACATCAAAGTCGCGCTGAAGCAGGACGGCACGGCCAGGCGATTTGGCTTCGTCGGATACAAGACGGACGCCGAGGCGGCGAGGGCGAGGGACTGGTTCGATAAGACGTTCATTGACAGTTCACGGGTGAGGGTTGAAGTTATCGACGTGAGTCGTCTTTGGTGTCTTACGGAAAATTTCCTTGCAGTTGACGCGACGCGACTCGCCGTAGGGTGCCAAGGATGCGCCAGCTCCTCGACCGAATAAGCGTCCGCGGCTAGGTCTATCCCCTACCGAGGGCGAGGCGGGGCCTTCGACGTCGACGCCGGCTGCGGCGAAAGACGAGTCCATGTCGAAAACCGGGAAGAAAGACGCTCAGTTCGACGAGTTCATGAAGGTCATGCGCCCTTCGGCGCGAAAAGGACCGTCCTGGGCAGACGAGCCTGTCCCATCGCCAGCCGAGAAGACCAAGTCGAAGAAAGGCAAAGCGAAGGACGAACACATTCCTCCTTCCGACGACGACGAGAAGCAGGAGGGTTTGTCCGACTTGGAGTGGATGCGGAGACGGATGAAGCAGGGCGTCGAGGACGCCGCAGAGTCCGATGGCAAGCTCTTTCAGCAGTCGGATGACGAGGATGGTAAGGACGGGGCTGCTGAGGACGATGCGATGGAGGGCCAACAGAAGGAAGAGGAGAAGGACCCGACGAAGGAGACCATCCTTCAAACCGCGCGCCTTTTCGTCCGCAATCTGGCATTCACTTGCACGGACGAAGAGTTGAAGGAGTTATTCCAGCCCTTCGGCCAGATATCGCAGGTGAGCATCTCCTTCTGTTTATCTCCTTTGGATTCGTGCGTCGTCTTTCGTGATGATAAAAGCATAGGGACAGCAGACTCCTCCGGAGCATGTTGATTTTTTTGCGGAATTAGATAGTTTTTCTGACATCGTCGCATGATCTTGTGTTTTCATCGACGAAACATGCTAACGTCATTCCCTTACTTCTAGGTGTGTATTCCGCGCTTCCCTTTGACGCTCGCCAAGTAGTCTCATCGTCTTCACAATTCCTTTCGCGCGCCGCGTTTCTAGGTGAGTACACGAACCGGTTATTTCGACGGATGAGAAACTTGCATAGGGACATCAGATCCTTCGGGAATGGTGATTATGCTTGGGAAATTTCCAATAGTAGATCCTGATTTTATATTTTTCTGTGTATTGCCGTTTTGAAGCACATTTTAACGCTGCATTGCCAGGTCCATATACCCTTAGATGTCGTCACCAAACAGCCGAAGGGCGTCGCGTACGTTACTTTCGCCCAGCCAACCGCCGCCGTAGCGGCATACGAGGCTTTGGACAAGAAGTCCTTCCAGGGTCGTTTAGTTCATATTCTGGGCGCGGTGAATAGGAAGGGCAACGCTGCTGTGGAGGAAGGCGAGGGTAAGAAGAAAAGCTTGAAGGATGAACGCACCGATAAGCGTAAGTCGACGGCTGGAAAGGAGTTTAATTGGAGCATGCTCTACATGAACGTAAGCGATGCCGATCATAAATTTAATCATCCTATACTCATTTGATATCGTTCAGAGCGATGCCGTTCTCTCATCAGTCGCAGATCGCATGAACGTCTCCAAAGCCGACATCCTCGACCCCGAATCATCGAACGCCGCCGTGAAGCTCGCCCTCGCCGAAACGCATGTCATCCAAGAGACCAAGACCTACCTTGAGGCGCAGGGCGTCGTCCTCTCGTCATTCTGCTCCCGTGCGCGCTCAGACACCACCATCCTCGTCAAGAACATCCCCTACGGCACGACCGCCGAGCAGATCCGCGAGCTCTTCGCGCGCACGCGAGCTCAGCCGCGTGCTCGTCCCGCCCGCAGGGACGATGGCCGTCGTCGAGTTTGTGCACGCAGACGAGGCGCGCCGGGGGTTCAAAGCCGTCGCNTACCGGCGCCTCGGCAACTCCGTCGTCTACCTCGAGAAAGGCCCGACGGGCATGTTCCTCCCCACGACCGACGGCACTATCACGGCCAGCGGCGCGGCGCCCGTCACGATTGACGACGACGAGGAGCAGTCGGTCGCGGGCGGGACGACGCTGTTCGTCAAGAACCTC
>SFCI01000930.1:0-13232 GCA_004681135.1 Hericium alpestre | reverse complement strand
TTAAACGGACGGGGCCGATCGGCGCACCTTGGTCAAGTCCGTCGACGCGCGGAGACCGGGGAACTCTTTCGTGGAGTACACGCGGAAGGCGCCGCCGTAGCACTCGGCCCAGACGGGCGTGTCGCGCTCCTCGCGGCCGGAGACTTTCGAGAAGAGGTCGAAACATCGATACCTGAGGATAAAGTGGCCCTCCATCTTCACCGCGAGGTCCTAAACAGGCAATGCGTGCATCAGTGTCCCGCATGAGGTAATTAGGCCACGATCGGATGCATATAGACAAGGAAAGATACGGACAGAGAAAACGAACATCAGCACTTTGTTTCCCTTGTAGTCCAGGTTCGAGGCCTGTACGAAGGTCGTTCCGGCGAGCGATTCCGTGTTCTTCGATTGTTCGGTGATCGGGTAACCGTTGTGGTGATGCACGATCTCATTCGGCTGGCCCGGCTGAGGATGCATGTGTGAGGGGTCTTGGCCGTATTGCGCGGGCTGCATATGCATCGAAGGGACCCCGGCCATCGCCATAGACGATCCTGCGACTGGAGGGACGGCTGCGCCGGGGTAGGGTGGTTGGGGAGCGGGATACGTATACGGATATGGCTGTACAGGCGGCGAGTAGGGCGCGGGCGACATTGATGTTGATGCCTGGCTGGGCGAGGCCGTACTGTCCTGTCTTCGTCTGCCGTCGGACGTCGACGCCTCCGCATCCTGCGCGGTGACGGGGAACAGGTCCACGTGACAAATGAGACCCATTGTGGATATTTCACTGTCGACGGGCGCGAACGAACGATGAGAACAGTTCGCAATGCGCGGACATAAGAGGACAAGATGACGCGTACTCGTAGTTCTCCGTCTCGACCTCCTTCTGCTGCGGCGTGCCGGGGTTCTCGACTGTGTAGAGACGCAGCTGCACGACGGGCGGCGGGTCGAGGGGTCTGCGATCCTTGCGAGCGTATCTGGGCAAAGAAGACGGGGATTGTAAGCGCGCGCGATGGGACGATAGGAGGGGACGCACTTTCTGCCTAGATCTGCTTTCTGCAATTCAATGAGTTCGGCACGCACAGTCTTTCCCTGGAACTGTCCGGTCGAGAACACGAGCGGCTCTCCGATCTTGCGCTTGGGCTGCTGCGAGTCGCGCTCGTCGCGCGGTCTCGAGGCGTGAACACCGGGAGGCTGTGCCTGCTGGGGGTACTCTGAGGCAGAATAACCCTGGGGAGGTTGGCCTGGGTAGGGGTGAGTATACATGGGACGACGAGGGGATGGATGGGAGAAGTTAAGAAGAAAGGTTGGGAAGAGACGGAGGGAGTATTATATAGAGGAGGCACAAAATGTGCAAGGACCATTGGACGTCCCGTCCCACGCCCCCGGGTCTCGGTTATCCCTTTAAACTCCGCCCCCCCGGCATTACGGCCTTCTCGGTTTGGTATCCCTCTATCGCCCATCCGACACCCAGGCGCCTATGCCATGAGTCGCCTTGTCCGTCCTTGTCCCCAATCTTGGTTTGATCGTGATCTCCGCGCACCTCACGAACGCCTTGTCCGCATCCCTTGTATTTACATGGTCCATACTCTTGTCTTTCCGTCGCAAACTCCGTATCTCCACAGCATGTACGTCGTGCACCGCCAGGACCCACATCATGCCTGCTTCCCCACGTTCGCCATGTGTCATCCAAGAGGAGCTTCACCCACCGCATTCGGCATGTCGCCGCATTGTGCTGCAGCCCTTTCACGGGACGAAGCCCATTCGCCACCCAAAAGAGATGCCGGTGCGAAGTCATGCGGTACCCGCCCGCAGGCCAAGGAACCTGCACGCCTCATACTGATCCAGCGACGAGTCCAAGGACTCGCCCTGCCTCCCTCCAGGACGCCTCCATTTCGCTTTTGTGTCGCGGTCGGCGACGGCCGCTGTCCTGTCAACGAGGGGCACAATCGGAGAACAATATATCCCTTCGCAGATCTGGCGCCTTCGTGAAACGCATACGTCCGGCAAATCTTAACTCATACTGATCATCTGTACATCACCCTCCCATTGTCCTGGACGATCAAGTCACTTCGTATGCATATCCGGAAGGCGCTTGACGCTGTGATTCCGCTGACTGCCATCACAAGATTGCGTATTAGTGCTCTAATTGCGCAGTTTCAGGAGGGGCGCTGTGGTGAGGCTGCGTCAGCGAGGCGACTATGTCTTGTCTACACAGGAATCGTGACTTGGCCGGAGGTCGCCACGACGTATGCACCAGAAGCCCTCCACTCCTCCAGCTTCAGCGCCTGTTGCTATGTGCGGATCTACGCTCGGGCGCTCTCTCATCCCCAACGTACGCCAAGTCTCTTGAGTTTGCTCTTGAGCCTCTTTTGATGCTCGCGCCACGTATCGCGCAAGCATCCAGAAAATGCAGCCCCACTTCTTGAGATCCAGCCATCGACTGTCGCGACGCTACGGATCTCTCCAGCCAGCCGGACCATCACGGCCAAATCAGGCCATCGCGTGGTCACCGGTTGGCTTGTCGCTTGTCGACGCGGTGTGCTCCCCGTGCGACCGGGGCGTTGTCCCAAGGTGTTCACATTCGCGTATACCAATGCATCGACAATCTGATATGCTTTGTATATGCTAAACCTAATCCGCACTCTGGATCGGCCGAGGATGCCCTGGTCGCGGACCTTATCCCGCCGCCGGGTCCATATAAGGAATTCTCAACACCTTGAACATTCGGCACGCTGGACGACATCCGTGGAGAGATGCGTATCGTATCCACCACGTTTGTAGTACAATACGTGTCCCCTGGTAATCTCTATCCAGTAGCGCTCTCAATTCTAGAATTGCCACGCACAGCCATAGCGCGCTCCCAAGTCCCGAGCGAACAAGGGCCACACATGCCGCGCGATACTATCGCACTGACACATTTGTATCTGCACCACCCACATCTCGCGCAAACATCGCGATACGTCATACGCCGCATATCATCTCTCACTGGCTGCGATTGGGCGGCGAGGCTGATAGAGCCCGGCGACCGGAGCTGCTGGGTTCAGATTAGGCTTATAGGTGTCTGATGCCTCAGATCAGACCGTGCTGCAATGGATCGGACCATCAGCCGGGTCTTGCAAATGCGAAGATTCAATTTGTCCAGATTTGGCCCGGACAATAGGCTGTCGCCATCTAGTCACCCTACGAACCTGCCATTGAACAACGCTAAGTAAGTACGCCACGCAGTAACGCGGGAGGAGATGCGGCATAAGTACATACGGTACAAGGTTCGAGATGCAGGTCTTCCTTCCTTGATAGTGAGCAATAGGCGTTTGGTGGCCCCGTGATCCATGTCTAAGCCGAACCAGATATCCCGTGCGCTTCCTACGTGTGCTCGTCCATCGCTCGGCTATTTCATTTCGGGAGTATATCCCACCTTATCCCCGGCAGAGTTGCGACGCCAACGCACCGCGCGCTGGCAGAGGACTCTGAGGACTCTGGCACCCGCGCAACAGCTGCCAGCACCCATCTGGCACCTGGGACATGCCACCGCGCGCCTCGCCAGCCCTGAAACTCGGAGCAGCGCTGAAAGGAAAACGGGCGCAGGAGAACGGGCGCAATGCAATCGTGATTGTGGCCGCGCTGAAACAGGGGATTGGCTCATTTGGCTTTCTGATTCGGCACTGCATTGCGCAGGCGTGCCTCGCGCTGCATTCCGGCCTGTGGAGTGCGGCGCTTTGTGGACCCTGCACGTTGCTCTGAGAGCGCCCGTCGAGGCATGAGTGATTGTGAGTCTTGTCGCATGGGCATTGGGAGGTGGATGTGCAGTGTCGGCGCCCCGGGGCGTCGAATCGTTGGTCATCCGCAGCTGTTACAGCGCGACAGGATGTGCTATGTATACTTTGACATCGCGATGACATCCTTCCATGATGCGCGCCGCGTCTTCACGGCGCCGTGATCAGCGGCGCGTCCCACGAAGCGCAGGCCACAACGTTCTCCTAGGCTCTAGGAACTGCACGAACGCCTAGCAGGCCACAGTCCGGAGATGAATCCAGTTATCCAGCGGCGTTATCGCCAGCGGCCCCGGCGACGGCGAGCGCGTGCGTTTGCGCGGATTGCTGATGGCCTCCGTGTCCATGTGCTCGCTGCGCACTCCGATCAGTAACGGCTTTTGGGAGGCCGATAGGTCAAACTGACTTACTCTGCCTCGTCCATCACCTCGTCGGGTTTCCCCTCTATCTGCATCGTATCCTCGGCCAATCCCATCTCGGCATCGGCCTCTCCGAAAAGACCGGCGAGCACGAAGGGCTTGCCAAACCCGGTTAATATCTGCGCTTGACCGACTGCTTCGGCGCCTGGTGCGATTTGCGGCCCTGATGCTAACCATGCAGATGTGTGATGAACAAGTGATCCAACTACAAACTCATGTTGGGATGCTTACCTCCTGCGCCAGTGCCCGGGACAGTTGAAGGGATGGACGAGGGATGGATGGCAGGCGGGACACTGAAAAATGGGATCTTCTGGTGGTTCCAGTCATTCAGGACCTGCCGCGCTGCGGCGAGAAGATCCGGCGTGCCACCCTGGAGACAAGGATATCTAGGTTTATTAATCCTCGCTGAGATAAGAAGGTGCATACCTTGAGCAACTTGCCCGTGCTAAGCGCAAGCATGGTGAGAAATTCTATGGACGAGCTGAACTCAGGAACATTATATATTTTCTGCAGTTTTTCGTGCTCCGTTCTTGCGAGGATCTCGTCCACTGTTCCGCATAATCAGCATTGTGCGAGTTGATTTGTGGAGAGGATGCATACCGACGCCGATCGGATCGTCGATGTCGTCAACCTTGACCACATTCCTCAACAGAATCGCATTCTCCCTGCTGCCCTTCCCGACAACCTCCAGATCGTCGTCGTCGAAAATGACACCGGGCGAATCCACGATGCGCAATCCGCGCTCAAGAAGCACATGCTGTAGGGTCTGGGTGTGTCCGGGCTGCGAGGCGACAGGGCAGACCTGCAAGAGCGCGTAAGTACCCCACGCATCTGGTTTTTCAGAGCAATCCCACCTTCGACCTTTTGAGCGTGTTGATCAGACTGCTCTTACCAACGTTCGGATAGCCCACGACGCCGACGGTGACGCTCCCCGTACCCTTCGCACTCGAGCCGGGTGCCTCGCCTGCGCCATGCTTATATGCCTTAAGAAGGCGCAGCAGAGCAGGTGCGGTGGACGAGGAGAGATGTGAGCGAGCGTGTGAGGTAGAGGAGCGGAAGGGTAAGGTAGGAGTTGAGTGGCGCAGATAGCGCAGCCATGCTACCGCGTTCGCACGGGGGACGAGATCTACGAAACGTGTTTGAAACGGAAGCGAGCTAACACGTCGGGAAAACGTACCGATCTTGTTGAGCACAAACACGAGCCGCTTGCCCTCCGCCTCGCGTCGCCGGACCTCCTCCTCCACAAGGCGGCTGCGGCACCCCTCCGGATCGCGCGCATCGAGCACGAGCACGATGACATCCGCCTCGTCGATCACCTTGTGCAGCGCGCGGATGAAGTGACGCCGGAGCTGCTCCTTCGTCTTCTCGCCGCCCGCGTACGGCGAGCCGTTCTCCTGCAAATTTGACGAGGACGCGNCNGCGGTGGCCNCGGCGAGGGCCGCNATNGAGGANAGCGTNGGNTCGGCNGCCATGANGGCGTCGGGNTCTCTGNNTGCTTGTGCATATGGTGGACTCTGCGGTATGGATCGGGGTGGAGATTATCTGCGATCAGGGCTCTGGTGCGAAAAGAGACGGGCAGGGCAGACGCACCCCTTGCACACGCTGCCTTTCCTCATTTCGAACTTTGAGATCAGGCAGTCTGGGAATACCTGGGTCCTTTTTCAGCTCTGGAGGAGAGAACGGTTAGCTGTTGCTATGCCTGCACGGCCGCGAAGTAGGTGGCATGCGTGGGGCGAAAACTAACTCGTCTTGTGCGGTAACGGGTTCTTCTGCAATTCTGTGTCTCGTTCGACTATGGCATTCCAGGAGATATCAAAGAATATTGCTTACTCTTTCTCGTCATGATAGTGGTGGAAGCAGGGAAGTAGAGGAGAACGATAACCAGTGTTTGTTCCGACCCGAGTCCTAGAGGCTCGAGACACAGGATCTCGCCAGATAAGATTAGATCAGGTTGCAAAATGTACTTACTTACTTACTTACTTAANTTACNTNCGATTGCAAAAAGCACACAAGCTGAGCACTGAGCTCGATTCTTCCTTACGGGTCTCCGACAGGGACGTACACAAAAAATAGATCTCAATCCTTCTGATCTGCATCAGCCGGGAGTCGAACCCGGAGCTAGGCCATGGGAAGACCCAATGTTACCGCTACACCACTAATGCTTGTAACATTACTAGCATTATTTCTTATAGTGCGGATAACAGAACGTCGCCCACAGGGCAATAGAGTACCAGACAACAAGTTCAATCGTTCAATATACTGTGATCGCTCTTCCAACACACAGGCAGTCTTCAATAATAATATACGAACGCGTACGGTACGGCAACAAACGATGCAGCTGCAATTACCATACGACGGACGAACATCGACGGACGACAACTGGGTAACAGTAACGGGACAACACACGCCAACAAGTAGGGTCTTTCGTAGAGTATCCGAGACGGTCATAGAATACGAATGCAAACGGGGGCAGCGAGGGACGAGAATTGCGAACAAGGTATAGTGGCGCTGCATGTTCTGCGCCATCAGGGGCGGTAATCCGCGAAGTAGGGGTGTACAAGAGCTCGCTTGGCTGAACGAAGCGCGTTAGTCAATGGCAGGAAAGGCCAGCGGCTGTGCACGTACCTGATATACGTCTGGCCGTATCGTATGTTAACATTTGCTGCAGAACAGAGATCCGTCAGAATTAAAAATTTACCCAGAAGGTGGAGTAAGAACTTACCTTGAGCATGTCAATGCCTACCCTGTCAAGATACGGCACCTGTTCCGCCAGATCGGTCACCGACCACTGGGGGAACGTCGGCTTGTAGTCAGGTAATTGGTTGACTCCAGGCCAGACGTCTTCGTTCGGTGTCCCCAGTACGCTGTGCAAACAATATAAGTTTTTGGAAGCCACAAGTGCCGACGTTGCGCACCGGAAAATCTTGAAGATCTGGTCAATCTCAGAGTCTCCCGGGAACAGAGGGTTTCCGCGCATGACCATCTCCGCGAAGATACACCCAACTGACCACATGTCAATTGCAGTCGAGTAGTGTCGTGACCCGAGCAGGACTTCCGGAGCCCTGTACCAAAGCGTTACGACCTGCGCTAGGACGTCAGTAACTTACGACAGTTGGAAGGCTAGATATGGACCTCACCTCGTGGGTATACGTCCGCATGGGTATGCCGAATGCACGAGCCAGGCCGAAATCGGCGAGCTTCAGATTGTTGCGTTTATCGATAAGGAGATTCTGGGGCTTCAAATCACGGTGCAGGATGCGGTGTGAATGGCAGTAGAGGAGACCGGATGTTAGCTGATGGGTGAATTTCTGTCACCCAAAATTCCGTTAGTATTCCGACACCCATGGCCGCCTGAGCAGCATGCAAGGCACAAGAGAAAACGACACGACGAATGGAACCAGAGCCCTGACTTTGAAATCAAAGTGGGCGGTGATCCTCTCCGTGTCCTCCCACGTCTGCAGCGCGACCTCGCGCCACCGGCGGCACTCCAGAAAAGGAACGAACAGCAGGGCCATGTGACGGGATCACGTGCGACGCGTCATCGACGTGACAAGCGCGCGCCTAGCCAAAAATCCGAGATCAACGATTCTCAGCCGACGAACAAACGTCCAGGCCCCGGAGGCTGACAACCATCCAGCGCTGGGCGTCGCCGCCGTGCCCCCGCCTGCTCGCATGACGCGTCAAAACGCGCAGGCCAGCCCACCAAACTTCGTATTCGCGTCGCCCACGCGTTGTTTGCCGCCCGCGTCCGAAAAAGGAGAAAGGGCCCGAAGAAGAGCAGCACTGGACGCACCTTGCAGAGATCCATAGAAAGTGGCGTACCGGATGAGTTGCCGTGCTCCATAAACCGCTTGAGGTCCACGTCGAGGAATTCGAAGACCAGATACAGCTTCTGGTCGGCGTGCACGATGTCGAGCAGCCTGCAGAACGTCAGCGGGCCCAGAGCGCAATGCGGCGTGCGGAAGGGGAAAGAAGGGGCAGGGTCGTGCGCCGCACCTGACGATGTTGTCGTCCTTCAGCTCTTTCAGCAGGCTAATCTCGCGGATGGCGGTACTGGGGACACCCTCGTCCTCGGCTTCAAGGCGGATCTTCTTGAGGGCCACGATCTGGTTCGTGCCTACATCGCGAGCCTTGTACACGACGCCGTAGGTTCCTGTGGCGAGCGTGCAGGGCGGGCGGCGGCGGGCGGGAAAAAGGGGAGAAAAAGGATCTGAAAATCAGATCGGCGGGGGATTATCGATCTAGACGGACCTTCGCCTGGAGCGCACGTCGGGGGTCGGCGATGAGTGGTGGGATCCCAGCATCAGCGCAAAAAATTCCACGCACCGACTTTCTCGAGCTTTGCATAGCTAGATCCCGACGACGCCGACAAAAGCTAGATCAGTCGCCTGATAACGCGGTACTCACGCTGTGGAGTGACCGCTCACCGGTCCATGAATAGGAAGTGTTCGTTGGTGAAAGGCCGGGGAGCGAGAAGAGAAGTAGGAAACCGGGCGACGATGGAAATGAGGGCGTGAATAGAGAGTACAAGTAAGATTGCAAAGTAAAGGACAGGTCGTCGAACGGAGAAACGATGGAGAACACGAGCGAGCGGGTCGTCGGAAGGCTGTGGGGGTCAGTTTCGAATGGAAACGTTGGTTTTGTTATCCTCGATAACGTAATCACTGATATCTACTACACCAATCCCGCCTTTCGCTGTTCCATTCTTCGGTCGGTGTCCGAATCGCATTAGCCTTAGAGAGCACATGCGCCATTCCTAAGCTACAACGTCTAAGTACTCTAATCACACAGCATTGCCGGCCTCAAACATTACCGGCGATACAGGCAACAACGTTTTCAGGGTACATTTGAATTTAGCTTCACAGGATGCGTGACTCGGTGTGGGGCCATGGACTTTGTCCAAGTCTTTTCCGAGTCTGCCCTGATCGAGGCAAAGTCTGGCAAAGTGCCCTATGCGCGCACAATGACGCCTTGTCGCGGTGGCCTACGAATGAAGGAATGATAACAGAGCGTCATCCAGAGGGTGGTTGATGAATGATGCGGAAGAAGCACTGTAATTCCCATGTTTAAGCTTTTCACGTACGCCCTGGTTACGCTGAGGTTGAAGATACATTAAGGATACATCAAGGAATTGGGGCAGTCGAATGAATGGTGAAAGGAGGCCGATTGATAAATACATACGTCTTTGTTATATACCGATATACAACTGGCATTGCCTACTCTATTGCGGCCTTGGCCACGCCATGCCCTCATCAGGTTGGCGGCGTGTTTGCGTGAGATCGATGTACTGTCCTGGCCACGGCTCATCACCTGAAAAATCCATCATCAGTTACGGCAGCGCGGTGATTAAGTAAAGGTAAGTGAGATGCGCCCAAGGACGAATATAGCAGGGGAAGAAAGGGATAAATCCCAGTACGTACTGCGATCGATAATAGTGGCCTCCCCACCGTCCTCTTCGTCCTCCTCTGTCGGATCCCACCGGTCCAGCAACGCGCCTTCTGGATTATTTGCACGGTCCACAGTGAGGTCTTTCATGAGCCTGCTCATCGATTCCTCTTTGGTCTTTTGTAGGGTTGCGTCGCGTTTGGCCCGCGCACGCTCAAGCTCCGGAAGGTACTCCCTGGAGAAGGTGGGGAAGGTTAGTTCGGAAGTCGAAGTCGAAGCTGTGAGCAACCGAGTAACGTACTTTTCGTACTCTTCACGCGACGCTTCTACCGCATCGAAGAATTCTTTTACGCCGGCACCTGTCATGCTGGAAACACCGACGGCCTAAAAAAATGACTAACCTTCAGGCACCGCAGAGAATAGCGTAACGCGGACTCACTTTTAGATGCTTATAAAATTCATCCAGGACCAGACTCATGCTGTTCATAAGACTGTTCATGTACGTCGGCTCGCCTTCGTCATCGGTGGTACCCTGGTGAGAATGAAGCGCAGCTTGGAATGCCTCAAAGTCCTGCATCCACTCTAGCGCAAAGTCGTGCGGTTGCACGTCTGTTTTGTTGAAGACCACAATAAACGGAAGCTTGGTTTTGTAAAGGATACTGCGGGCTTGTGTCAGAAAATCAAAGGACTTAAGAGAGGAAAAAGGCGCACCTGCACGCGTACAACATATTTGACATGAATGTCGCGGGTGCAGCCGTCCGCGGGGTGTCGATTATGTACGCAACGACAGTGGGGAATGACGATGCGATTGCATCTGTGATGATAGCACCGGAAGCAGACCAAGTGAATATCTCAATTTGACCGGGGGTATCTAAAATGATGTAGCTGTAAATCCGCGACGCGTCAGTACATCTCCTATACACGAAGCACGTTGCACATACTCGACGGTGTCGGCCCTCTTCTCAACCAGATCCAGAACCTGGTCAAACTTGGTGGTGAAGAGATTGAGAGCAGTCAAAATCCCTCCGTTGGGTCCGAGATTGTACCTTTGGCGGCCGTTACGCTCAAGAAGTGCTGTAAGCGGAGTGTAATAGCTACACACTGCTTCATGACCTCTTTATAATCCACAGTGTCGCGGATGTCAATGTTCGCTTCGTACGGAGTGCTCGTGACTGCCGGGTCCAGATTCAAGATGTACGGGGGCTTGTCCTGCGAATGCAGGTAGGAATTGATTTGTTGGACGAAGGTGGATTTGCCTGCGCCTGCCATGCCTATAGTTATGATTGTGACCGGCTTTTTCTTCTCAGCCGAAGCTGCAGAGCTAGATTCTGCTTCCATCGTGGCAACTAAGCAGCAGCGATGTGTATCTGTTTCACGAAGTGAGCTAGATAAAAGTTTGCGGCGAGCTGAGCGGGCGCCACTTGCAAGGAAGAGATGAGGAAGCCGACAAGCCAGAATTGAAACTCCGAGCCGGGTGTATTGGGCTCGATAAAGGGGTCCTCGCTGCGACACTCCTCCTCGCTTTCCGCTTTATCCTCGACAGTCCCAAGCACCCCTCCATCGTCGTACAAGCAGTTACAAGCTGCTAAGCTAGTAAAGAATCATGGAAGACGAGGTAGAGTACATCGGCAGATCGTCTCCTCTGTCGTCTGCCCCGGCGCTTGCAGGCGCATCAGGGCAGAATCGGCCAGTCCAAGGTAAGTTTACGGATTGCTTTGACGACTGCATCTTCATATCTGGGAGCAGGTTTGTGGATGCAGGTGCAGAAGACCGAGAAGACACAGCTTCAGAACTTCTATTTCTACAAGTCGCTCGCACCGGTCGTCAATATCGGCCGAGCATCGTCGTCTGCTCCAGGCAGTGCGGCGGCGCCAGATAGCGTGTGTTTCCGCTGTCCAGTCATCAGCAGAAAACATGCGAAGATTGTCTTGAATGGACCTGGTCATGTTCGTCGCATCGTATCCGCTATCAATAATCATAGTGACACTCGTGTCTACAGGTCCAACTCATCGATTTGAACTCGCATCATGGCACATGGCTGCTCAAGCCCGGTGAAGCTGTGCCCAAGAAGCTGACGCCTAACTCGTCTGTCCCTCTCACCCATGGCGATGTCATCACATTCGGCAAGACGGTTGGTAGGGATCACAGCGTCGTTCGCCCCATTATGGTCGTCATACGACTCTTGCACGACAACGACAACAACCCGAACCAGCCTGCGAGTAATGGCGGCCTCAAGCTCGCCACACCAGAGTCGATCAAATCGACCAAATCTGGGCGCTATGGCTTGTACAGCGAGCACCCATCATCGATCTCCTCTCTCTCTGCCGAGTCATCCTCAGATGAGGACTCTGCTCCGGTCCATGACTCGGACATTGAAGAAATCGATCCACCTGAAGAGTATCCGATCTCGAGATCAGAGCTTCCCATCAGTAGCTCGCTCAGCTCTTCGTCGCTCCCGTCTATCCATGGCTTGGGCATACTTCATCGTTTCCTGCCTCCTCTGCACGCTCCGCAGCCTTCATTGTCATTCCGCTCCCCAATCCTATCTCGTCAGGGCTCGAAGCACCTCTGGTTCTATGATGATGACGAGTTGCCGGATTCCCCTCCAGCCGATCAAAGCGCGAAGAGCACGTCGCCTGTAGACGACCATGAGTCCGAGTCGAGGAATTCTCCGCAGGCCCCCGCTGCCGTGTCGCCTGAGCCCATGCCCACCGCTATCCCGGACCCTCCGGTTATCGGCGCATATCCTGATTCCCGCTTGCAATCCCCGGTGCCGCAGGTCATCTCTATCTCCCCAGATCCGGAGGTAGTTTTTGCTGTAGCTGCAGCTGCACAGGAAGCAGACGACGTGCAAGAGGCGGCCCCTTCTCATCCCGATTACGACGTTGAGGAGTCGTCTTCTCCGGAGGTTGAGGCTGCGCATTGGGACAAGGATGCTCTCGCGGCCGAGCCGGAGGACGCGGTGTTCGAGCAGCCCATGGACGTCGAGGAGGAGTTGCCTGCAAGCATGCCTGTTGCTGAGCGGCGGCCTGAAGGTGAACGTGACACGAGCATGAGCGAGTTGCAGGCGAAGCTGTCTACCTTCGGAGAGACGCTGGTGAACCTGCGAGTACGTATCATTCGCTTTCGTTCCTCGACTCGTGCAGCTCAGCTCCGCCGTGCATGTAGGCCAGCGTGTTGCGGGTCAACATCGCACATCGTAAAACACAGGCTGACCAGAAGGCCCAGTCCGCTCATGCCGCTGCTCTAGACAAACGCATTGACGAGGCAGATGCCCAATATCATGCACTCCATGGACGCCTCGACGGCGCAAACGAGTCTTCGCACGAGCTCCGCCAGGAGCTGCGCGATGAGCTCCGCGGCCTTGACGAAGATCTCAAAACGAGCCTCGACTTCCTCGAGGTCCGCCAGCAGCAGGTAATGTCCGACGTCCAGAAACGGCTCGCGGAGCTGGAGAAGCAGGAGCAGGCGCTGCCTCCGCCTGCGCCGACCTCCCAGATGCTCGAGGCGGCGCTCGTCGAGCGGGAAGACGTCAAGGCGAGCGTGCAAACGCTGCGCAACCTCGTCGCCGGTCTGTATCTCTCCGCTCTGCCCGTCTACCTGACACGATGACCTCCCTGCCATCCAGAGCTGCACGCACTGAAGGACACGACCGCGACCGAGCTGAACGCCGAGCTCG